>JASANA010009371.1:0-227254 GCA_030248095.1 Ptycholaimellus sp. GST1_10 | reverse complement strand
TACGAGGGATGTAGCATGAAATACGTAGGAATGACTAGGCAAAAGCTAATGAACTGAGCGAACACAGAAGGCAAATAGAAATCCATTATTGCCTGTGCGGGGGACAGGAGAGAGGGTAGCTTTGCACCTCGCTACCAGCGCCGAAAGCCTAAGGCAAGTAGGGGTGCTTGAAAACTCAACAAGGGTCTCGGCCGTCCCTCTTCCCCCATTCCTCCTTGCCGCACCACTGCTTCAATTGTATGTCGGATGGGCATTGAGCCCTTCCTTCTTCTCCAGCATAAAGCTGAGATCTCCAAAAAAAGGGGGTTATCGACACACCGGTATACAAACACTTCGGAAAGGGGCATGAAACAAAAGTGAAACCACTAGATTCTAGAGCAAATAGGTGAAGACGAGGACCAAAATACAGACGGGAATAGATTAGAGAACAGGGAAAGAGACTGGACACTAGCTCTCAACACAGTATGGCCATGGGGTCTGAACACCACCATTGCTGGCTCAGGCACGACTACAGATAGTACAGACCCAGCAGACAGAAGGAACACACCTTGGTTCAAACCTTCAAAGTAAATACCGAAAGAGTCATAGAGAGAGGAGACTGCAAAAAACGAGGCAGACGAAAAGGAGAGGCACTCAAGCTAGCAGAGGAGGAAGATTTTGATAGCATTATTGTTTTTCTTAATCAATGTAGTACAAATATGCAACAGATATATAAGTTAATAACAGGTTTAAAAAATTTTGAGCTCAAAAAACTAATAGATAAATCTAGGAAAATGGAATCAAAAGAGGGTTTTAGAATATACCAAGTACTGACAGCAGAAAAACCAAAAGCTAAGAAAAAAGAAACGAAAGGGCATCACAGAATACTACAGCAACATTTCAAGCAATGGTCTTAGTCTTGGCAGAATTATGAAGAAAACAAAAGGACAGCTACGTATTCCACAGGAGGTAATAAAAGAAGCAGAATTCACATGGAAACTACCAGACCAAACAGGAAGCATTGCACTGAATTATTCACATTTCTTGAAAAAACTGGATAGCGAAGAAATGACCAAAATAATCGGACGAGGATGTAGATGCGGAGAGAAAACCAGATAATCTGAAGTTGGACGGACATGTACTAACAGGGAACTTAATCTGGCTGGAAAAGGAAACAAAAGAAGCGCTGGAAAAGGGACTTAAGTTTAGGCCAGACAACGGAGAGGGAACACTGGCGAGCGGGAGAACAGCAATGAACACACTACTTATATGGATGGGATCAGAACTTACAAGGGAAAGGATCACTTGGGAGGACCTAGAAACTCTCCGACACTGTCAGGTCAAAAATCATCAGTACTAAGAGGAAATTAGAGGAGCAGGGGATGAGGGAAATGACGGAATTTAAGAAATCAGGATATCTGAAAAAATCAATGAAACGACTACACAGATGGTATGTTATAACTCCAGTAGATAAAGCAGCAAATAACATCGCCATCAGTTCGCGTCATAACACACCCGAGGAACTGATCGAGGGGCATAGCAAGCTTCTAAAAGCATACGACCTAGGATCTTGATAACAACCATGAGAAAGAGGGGCTACAAACCAAGAGAGCTGGGTAATGTAGTAACTAAACTGGTTAATCGATACCCACAGGCTATACACATGGCGGAAGGGGCGACAAAATCGAAAATAATGGCAATCATCTTCAACTAATCATCTTTACAGATAGATTCCAGCGAGTGCACACAAGTTGACGAGGCCGCCCAACAACACCTGGATCACTGCGCAGGCCCTACAGCTCTACAATATCTCTGGTTTGAAGGTAGTGAAAAATCTTGGAACTGCACCGCCTGCGCCACATGTTGATGATTTTGGCTAATCGTGCGTTGGAAGGTACAAAGAAGACGACCGCGGACCGCGCCAAGCAAAAGGGACAGTTCCACGTTCAACAATTAATTGGATAAATGTGATTTTGAACAGATCCCATTTCTGTATTTTCTTACCATGATTTTATTTTCACAAAAATTTTAATATATATTGCTTTACTCACTAAGTTCAACAAAACTAATTACGCCCATAATTGGCTCCAGCCAACGCTGCCCAACCTAACAGGAAGCCTGAGAGAGCTCCCTAACTTCACCGATTGGTCCCGTTGGCCTTTGCCAAACTTCGCTCACATACCTACACCCCCCTGGGCTTGCTCCCTAGACCCTATTCAACCATCGCCTCAGCGCCCACCTAATACGGGACGGCTTTTGCAAAGTATTCGTAATTTGCAATCAGTCCCTCTGCTCAAACCAACCCCTCGCCCTCCAACAGTGGACAAAGAAACACAGACACCCTTTCCCGCCCCGGTGAGGGAGGTATTTACACAAACAGCAATTGGCAGGGGCCAGTGGCAGCAGGCGTCCGCGTTCTGCCCCACAGCCACTATTACTCCTTCCCCACAGCTCTCAGAGCCACCACCACCTGTGCGCAGGAACATTCAGCTTTTCACTCCAAACAGAGATCAAACTTATTGGGATAATTGGATACAGCAACACTTTGGTGGGATTCAGGCTCCAACAACACTGGGATCGGCGGACACTAGGCATAGTGGCACAACCATCCAGTTTGCTGGTCGCCCCTTGCGAGTCCCAACCATCCCTGCTCGCCCAACATACCCGCAGCAGTCCAATAGGCAGGGGACCCTTACAGCACATCTAGAGGATCCACTTTTCGACATTGATTCACCTTTGTCTTTCGACTTCGACGACGAGTATTTCGATCCATACATCCCAACAGCCGATAGAAGGCCTCGCCCCAATACTCACTCTATGAGCTCTGAGTATGTCGATTAACCCAGTTCACTCATACCTTCCTCCCAATACCCCATTACAGACCCCAGCACCAGACTCCCATTATCGCCCACACCCCACCCTTCCCGTTACGCCATTCGACGCACCTCTGTCCAGTCCAGCAACCCTGTTTTCACCTCCTCCCCTGACACAGACAAGCACACCTTACCCAGTGGTGCCACTGCAAATCCCTCCTACACCTCAGCCGCAGCATTGGCAGCTCAACACCCCAGCTCATACCCCTCAGGGCAGTGACTACTTGGCCCCCCTGCCCAACTCACCGCAATATGAGCCCTGGACTTTTAGGCCCCGTGGACCATGGCCACTACATCCCCCTCAACGTCCATCTCCCTTTCTCACTGGGGGGGGGGGATGCCAATCCAGCCAACCACACCAATGCTTTGGGTGGACAGCCAACTTCCGCTGACCCCCCCCCCCCCCCCGTCCGCATCTCGGACCTCCAGCTGCCTGTTGGCAACCTGCTTCACAAACTGCTGGCCTATAATCAATGCCGCCGTTTGCACGGCTTGGTCCGCCTAGGCTGCCTCCAGAAACCTTCCCTGCAGGGCCACGCGTCCCGCAATGGCCGACTGGACCACAGGCCGCGGCGTGTTATACGCCACCAGCGCCGGTCTATTTTGCACAACAGACCACCAGCTATCCATTGCCCTTTGCGCCCATATCTCAGTTCAACTCACATCCCTCCCAGATGCAAAAGTCACAGCCTTCTGCACCACCAGGCTCAGATTGGGCTTAGAATGCTGTTAGCCAGCCTAATCCAGCCCCCCCAAGAGATATTAGTGACATCTATACCCCCTACAGGAGCCTTGTCGTCTAATAATACTCAATATCAAGTCCAATTGACCGCGGACCCACATTTGTCCATTAATCATCAAACCACTATGGCAGTGAATGTCCAAAACTCATTTGGACAATTTTCAACTCTCCCAGTGACCCAACCACTCTTATCAAATCTCGGGCAAGACATCACGGGGATGTCAGTCTCCCCGGCTCAACAGTGGCAGCAAATCGGGCCGACATCACTATTGTTGAATTTGGATGATCCCGTCTCCCATCAAACAGAAGACAACGCCTGCACTCCCATGACCCAGCAGTTCCCGTCCGAGTGCAATTACCAGCCGTTGGAGCAGGAGACCCACCTCTCCGTGCACATGAACCCACAAAAGCCAGAACAACAAAATAATCAGAGCCTTTTGAACCTGGCACAACGCCATTCCCGTGACTCTATAAAACAGCGTCGCCACCTGTCACCTGAAAGATTGGATCGACCTCCGAATTCCCCCAGTAGCAGTCAGGCTGGAATAGAGTCAGATGATTATCCGCTATCTCTCACTGCCAAGCACAAGAATGCCAAGTTTTGGTGAAGACTACGGCGGAAGAAATTGAAAATAGCTCATGGAAGCCGTGGACGGCCACTGATACCTATACAGCTGGACGATTTGCCTCTTGTTCCACTTTGCTCGGCGCCTCATGAGCCTATCCGCTTGCCAAAAGATCAAATTCACTCCCCCGAGGAGGCTACAAGATTGCTACAGGCCACATACTATGAAACATTCCAAGGCCATCTTTATCTCAAACATCTCAAATTTGGCTATGCGCAAAGCACTGTCAAATATGGCATACCAACTGATAATTACATGTGGAGAGTTAAGCGATGTCTAGCCAATGGACGAGTATCTCACAGGGCTAAGCACCCTTATGGGAAACCTTATCATGCCTACACGACACCCCTTCCTTTGTGGCATCATTTTCCAGAACTCACTGACTGGGATCTCTGCGCAGAAGCTCGTTGCCTCTGGAGAGTGGCCCTAGATCACAATGCAAACCCGCAATTTACGCCCCCACCATCCCCTGATCATAACCAGATGCCAAACCCTGACGACATCTATGTCAGTCTCATAATAGCAGCCGAAATAGTACAACAAGATGGCGGCAGAGTGACAGTGAAGGAGAGGTGACCAACGTATGAAAGCAGTGACCCTCCCACTGTGATTATGACAGACAGAGCAGAGGTCAAAATGCCTATTCTTTCGAAATTAATTATGCCCCCAGCTCACCTACTTTCCCAGATCCCCTGGTTTTGTCTGTATGTGCAAATGACAGAAAGTATGAAACAAACGGGAATGGACAAGGGAAATGGGAAATGATTCACATGGTCACACCTCACGAATATTACGATCAGCTACTCCCACCTTCACCAAAGCAAGCAGGAGGCGAGAGAGAGGCAAGTTGTATGAGCCTTGTGCCTGCTGACCCTACTACTGTGACCCAGTCAAAAAGAAAGCTCAAGACAAAGCCTAAGAAAACTCGCAAGACATGCAACAAGACTCGTTTAGCATAGTAGGGATCGCAAGCCATGCTTTTGCTCTGAGTAAGTGTGTGTTTTAGTGTGTTTCTTCCTCTTTTGTTTGTTGAGCCTCTCAGTTATTAAGGGGGGGCATTTAGTGGCGCGATATCTACCCCAATCCAATACCCATCCTCTTTCTCTCTTAGACACACGCCCCCTCCCTTTTGCCCCCAGGTAAACCCCGCCTCCTGTTCCCCCACCACCCTAACTCCCTCTGCTTCCTGGACACTCACCACCTACCGCCTTTACCATCTGCCCTGTCCTATCAAACCTTGTTGATGCCCAACTCAATCCAAGATTGGTCACCTCCTGTACTGTTCTGTGCCTTCTTTCTCGCCCTTCACATCCTCTTATTGGCCCTCCTCCACTTCCTTCACGCTCCACCAGGAGGACCCCCCACTCACCATTCCCGACGCCCATGCCCAGGACGAACCATCCGAGCGCACTGCCGACGCCTCCCCATCCGCGCTGACAGCAGCCGACCAGTCCTCCAGAACCCATCCATCACCCATTTGCTCCCCTTCCTGGTCCCTCCTCAGCCTAAGCCTTGCCAGCAGGCAGGTGCGGTCCCCGGCTGGTGGCGGTACTAAACCCCCCTTCCCCACACACCCCGCTGGCCTAGACGCCTCACTGGCCCTCCCCTCCTACAACACTGGAAAAATCAGGCTGTAAGGCAAAGTCCCACAGAAAGGCAGCTGCAGCCCCGCCGCAGCGCCTGCCCAGCACCCCCCAAGCTGAGCCAGAACCTGATCAGCCCAGTGGTGGCACTGGAAGACTCACTGCTGAGCCAGCTGAAGCACCTGCAGCCCCTCCTGATACGCCCCCTCCTGACACCCACACCATACCCCCGGCAGAGCACAATGCTGCCTCCGATTCAGCACTGGCTCCTCCCCCAGCTGACTCGCTGGCGACACTGGAGATAAGCAACCTGCCATCCCCACCAGCCCCACAGTCCGAATCAAGCCCTACGCCTCAGCCCAGCTCAGCCACCGTGATGGGTGTAGCTGATAGCTGCACCAATCCCCACCCCAGACTGTGCCCTAGTTGCCAGCAGCAAATGCGCTCTCCACCCAGGCGAAAGCTGAGCCACCGCCGACGGGGACGGTCTCCCTCATCGGAATCAGAAGAGACAGAAGAAGGCTCAGTCCGATCCTCCCCTGCCCCAGCCACCCCGGATCCAGGCAAGCCGCTGGGTGAGCACCAGTCAGAAGAGCAGGCACCAACTCAGCCAGACTCATCCCAGCCGACGGGGGAAGCACCAGAAACAGTGGAGAATGATGGCGTAGTGGCGACTCCATCTGCTGAAAGTCTGGATGAAGAAGTTGAGCGCTCATGCTCCAGGGCCTCGGCGAGCCTCTGGGCTTGGACGAGCTGACTATGGAGGAAGGAGAAGCAGAAGAGGCAGTGGCCGATGAAGACGAAGAAGAGGAGGAAGCGGTGTTGCTGGAATAAGAACTGCAAAGACGGGTCCAACTCACCAGCAAGATCAGAACGATATTCGCGGACCAGCTGACAGAAAACGTTGCCTTACATCCTGGCAAAATGCTCCTCCAGGTGGTGAACAACATATGGAAGGAACACGGGGAGAGGAAGGAACAAACGAGAGCTCATGACCGGAAGTGGAGTGAACCGCCTGCAGCATCTAGCAGCCATCCCCACCAATGACGGCATTTGCTGCCGCTGATGGAGAAGCCAATTCGCCAACGAGGAGAGCAGCAGAGAGAAGAAGCCCTGACCGGGAAGTCAACAGCAGGAGGAGGAAGGAGAACGGATGCGAGGACAGTTGTGGACAAGGAATCGGGAGAAGATGTCAAGACACTGACTCCGCTCATCCAACAGATTTGGCAGCCCACAGCAGAGGTCTGCGTCGTGACTACCAAGGACAAGACCTTCGCCTGCCCCCACCTTCCCCTCTCCTTCGTCCGCCTTCTGGTGCAGCAGTACGTGGAGGCTCCAGAGAGAGACTGCATCAGATTAGTAAAAGGAGGTTCCGCTGATGTACCGAGGCACCTCCGTGGCTTTGAAGCATGTTGCTGGAAGCCATCCGACTGAGAAAAACAGACAGTTGGGCACATTCGGATACTCCCACCCATCGTCTGGACAGGCCTTCTTTGTGAGCCATTTTGGCTTCACCCGAGTCTGGCCACTGGAAGAGAGCAAGCAAGTCGAAGTACAGAAGTTCGCCCTGGGCAAGGGGATGAAGTGCGCTCTCCCACCAGCCCTGACAGCCCAAGAAGAGACTCCAGGCTGGAAAAAGCCCAAACTGCTCCAGTATGTAGAAGCCAAACTGGAGGCAGAGAGGAAAGCCAGGGAGGCTCAGCGACAGGCCCAGGCCCAAGAAGACTCTCAGCCAGTCCGGGAAGCAGCGAAGATCCCTGGAATAATGGAAGCCATTCAAGATAAGCAACCAATCTCCGTCAAGCAGTGGCTGAAAGAGAGGCAGGCGCAGGGACATCTGCAACTCTACAGCCTGATCCAGTCCACCAAGCATGCCTACTTTTACAGCGGATGATGCCAAAGAAGTACTCAGGCGCGTGGAAAGAGAGAGAAGAAAGAAGAAGGGTGGAGTGTGATTGGAGCAAAGAACAAGAAGAAGCAAGGAGTCGCCTTCGAAGCGAATCTCTGTCACCACCAAGGGAGCAGAATGATCGTATGCACAGGGGAGCGGCACTGCCACCTGATGTACCGGGATACCAGAGTGATGAAGAAGAGTCCTGGTCGTTGGCGCAGGGAGAGAGGAAGAGGAAAAGAGTGAACTGGGCTGAACCTCTGAGCTCCTGGAATAGAGGAAGAAGTGAGCCGAGAGAGAGTGGACAGCTGGGAAAGGAAATGCGACAGCCTATGCTACCCACACCGCCACGGCCATTGCTTCAAACCTGCCGAGAGTGTATCCCCTGCCAGCGGTGGCGACCTGAACCAATGGGCGGCCGCTTCAGCTCAAGAAGAGGAGGAGGCAGATGAGGGGGATGGCGGGGAGGACGAAGAGGACGAGGAAGAGGAGGACAGGGGCATGATGAGGCGAGAAGATGGATAGACTTCAAGGAGTCGGGCCCGGGCTTGAGTGGAGGATGGAGTCGATGGCGCTAGCAGCCATCCTACTATGACTACGAGGACGACTGAGATGACGACTGGGGCTACGGCGGTCGCCGCGGCGGGGATTACTACTAACAGCAAACTCCTCCAAGCGCTCCATCTGCTACTCTCATTCTGCGCCTCCATGGACACTCCCCACTGAAAATAGAGTAGAAACTTGTTTGATGATGATGAATTGATTGTGGGTGTGCGTTGGGACTCAAAGTTGTTAGATAATATTTGTCGTTTGTGATGTGCCCATTATAAATTCTTCCGGTGCTTTTCATCGTTGGCTTCAATGTTGGCGCGAGGGACAACTAATTGAGCTGGCGCGAGGGAAAATTGATTAAGCTAGCGTGAGGGACCTTGACTTAAGTGGCTCGTTTGATCACATATCAGCTTCTTCCCCACTGTTTTCCAATACAGTGACACTTTCGGTACGGGTTCTCCAGTGTACAGGCGTTGCTTGTATATGCTTGCTATTTGTTCCAATTGATGAGATGTTTTGTATTAGTTTGAGCATTGCACATCAGTTATCCAAACGAACTAGCCTGGCTAACCCCAAAATAGAGAAGCCTTGTTTAGTTGAGGGGTTTGGGTAACTGCTGAGCATGGAAATGAATGTAGGGCATCTATTAATCACAACCCCTAGCATTCGTGTATATGAGAAAATATAAAGTGAAGCGGCCTTCATCAGGAAATCAGCTGTGTTTGCCTCCATGTATATAGCGCGAGGAGTCCCAGGCACTTCCGATTCTCTTGCAACCTCAGCAACTCCCTCCAACCTGCAATATTCCAAAAAGTTTTCTTGCCCCCTGCCCTTAGCTTGAGGCATCGAGGACGATGCCCGCCCTGCCTCATGGATGTCATGGGCTTATGCATCCGCCGCTAGAGGGCACCCGTAGCGCTCCAATCCATCCCTTTCACCCCCTGCCCATAGCTGGGGAGTCCGAGCCACTCCTCCTACCACCTGCAGCCCTCTCAGTCCCTTCCCGAGTCCCTCTCCCTAGCCCCTTGCGGTGATCTCCTCTCCCTGTGTGAGTACGATGTTGTGGATGCTCGCGAGTGCTGCCCGCCAATGTATAACTCCTCCCCTTCATGGATAAACGCTACCGCTTCCATCCGGCCAACAACATGGGAAAGATGACAATGTGATCGTGCTCTTGTATTATGGTTTTCCAACCTTGGTTAATCAGTTCCTTTGCCCAGACATGCCCTGGTTTAGCCAGAATGTGTTCCATAACAGTGAGCTCATCTGCATTATTCTCCGTATTTTTTGATGTTAGTCCATGATGGGTATGCATGGCTACAAAATGATTTATGAGGTTGCAGTTTCAATTTCAGGCACATTTAGAATAAATAAAAGATATTTGAGAAAAGCGCAATATTAATGTGTTAGCCACCTTTAAAACACCAACAGTGTTTTCCAGATAATTACAAAAGTTGTAACGATTCAATTGTTCTTGCTGATGCTACAGGACCATTGTTCGTGCTGCTCCTATGAGACCTTAAGCAATCTGGTTGCGGCCAGGGCAAGAGCATGACAGCAATACATTTTCTTCCTGCTCAACAAAGATGAAATGCTAAACAATATCCGCAACTAATGGTGAAAGACTAATTCATTTCTGTTCTGCGGACTGGGTCATTTAGAACAAGCCCCAGCATACGGTTGTCACCAAGTTCCTAGAGGACTTCCTCACCACCAACATCAGAGAGAAAGTCCGTGCCAGTCTTTTGCCTAAGCAGCATTCTGAGGTCCAGCGGCTCCCTTCCCCTTCAACCCCACCGGCCAAAAATAAGAAAAAGTGCAAGTCCACTCCATCAAACTCCTTCTCTGTACCTACAAGGGCCACCGCCACCAGTTCCACCCGTCTGACAATGTCAAAGGCCATAATACTTCAGGCTTTCTCTACCCCTTCCAATTGCAGTGCACACACCCCATGAGCCTTGCGCATCCACTGAATGCATGTTTGACTGCAGAGAGGCCCGAAGGGCCGCTCCGTGGTCTATAGAGATTATTAAACTGTTATCCTTATACCGAGCTGGGACCGATTTTTTCTCACGTGAATTACAGCTTCTTTTTTGCAGTATTTTTTTCCAATATGGCCTCAATGATGGTGCGGGAAAGGATGAATACCACTTTCAAATTTATATATGCAAAAATCAGAAAATGTTTTCATGAAAAATTGATTGAAAAAGACCAAATTGAAAATTTACTGAAAATCGGCCAGTGCCCGGTGCAGTGTTAAAATGTGGACCAGGTTGAAAATTGTTATTTTCAAATTTTTTGATTTGGTCTATTTTATCACTTTTTAGTAAAAGGTTGTTTAGTTTTTTGCATATATCAATTTTAAATTACTTATTATTATTCCCGCACCATGGTTTGAGCCCTATTGAAACAAAAAATACTGCAAAATAGAAGCTGTAATTCACGTGAGAAAAAATCGGTCCCAGCTCGGTACGTAAATATATATCCACAATTATGGTCCTAAGCCTAAGCCAAAGCCTAACTGATCTATTTACATTTTATACCCTCTTTTCCGAACGGCTCTGGCTCAGGCTCTTTTTTTGGGAAGTGAATGACCAGCAGCCGATTAAAGTATGATAGTGCACTAGGGGTAGTGCACTAACCTAGCAATGCTTAAGGGGGTAGTGCACTATGGGTAGTGCACTAGGGGTAGTGCACTAGGAGGGGTAGTGCGATAACGTATGGTAGGGCACTAGGGGTAGTGCACTAGGGCACTAGGGCACTAGGGGTAGTCACCTCCAGAGGTGGCTAGGAGGGGGGTAGTGCGTTTTGAAATCTCATATATTTTCATTTTCCATGGCTAAAATGTCTCGAAATTGGCACCTACTGACCCCCTATTGGTCCTTAACACTTGATGAGACATGTTTTGTTTCATTTATCGAACCTAATATGGAATATTCCTCAAAACTTGAAAAACGTTAAAAATGTTCCATATAACAAAATACATCTACAAACTACCTAGCCCATTATTAAACATGCAAAACTTTTTTGAAGGTGTTTTTGACCGCGGAGCGGCCCAAAGGGCCGCTCCGCGGTCAAAAACAAATACCCTCTTGATGAGATGCATCCTGGCTGTTGTTTTTTCCAACGCTTATGGGCAGCAGTGCCTTTTGTATAGTAAGCAGCGATAAGCAGCGATGAGCAGTTATTTCCTCATTACATTGAATTTTGCTACTGTTATTTAGTGTGTGAAGCCTTTAGGTGATAAAAATGCCAAAAATGCGCCCAGTCATTCTTCATTTCATCATCATTAGCATATAAAGAAGCTACAATAATAGGTTAGCGCACTACACTACCTAGTGCACTAGCAATAGCATTGCATACTTTAATGCACAAGGGTAGTACACTACCTAGTGTGCTAAACCTAGTGCACTACCTAGTGCACTACCCCTAGTGCACTAGGGGTAGTATAGCACTATCTTACTTTAATCAGCCGCAGTTCTCATCATTATAGTCATGAAAGGAGTGCTGGTCATTCGACATCCGTCCGAGAAGTTGTTCAGCATCCACGTGGGACGCGATCTGGAACAGCTGTACCCGGAGCAACGTCTCGGGTTAGCAAGGTTAGCCTAGTCAGATACATTGCTTTAGAAGTAGGCAAGGTAGAGAATTTAGCAACTCCTCGGCGTTTTTCTAGCGAGGAGGCTCATGCAATCTTCCAGACCCTCAGTGGGAATGGATTCAGCCGGTATATCTATCCTTTTGAGGTCACTTTGGATAGTGTGACATTGTGCTCAGTATTGCAGTAAGGGCAACGATGAGCTTCACTTTGTTCTCAATCGTCTCTCGGTGGATACGATAATGAAGAAGAAGTATTCCAAGCTCTCTGAGTTTTATGGATACTAAGGGATCAGTTTTTTAGGACCAAGATGGAAGTCTTCCAGGTGGAAGGCTACCAGTATGACCAGGCCATCCAGCTGCATCACGGGATGATGCTGGAGGAGAGTTGCTTTATTTTTTATTTGAAGTTGTTCAGTGGGCGAGAAGTGAAGGAGCTTTGTGCTTGAAGAGCGTGGTGACGAGCATGCCAAATGGGTCAATCGCCTCGGGGACGCGTACCTGAGCGCCAAGATGCCCGCCTCATTCTATCCATCTGTTTGGGTTTTTTTTTTTTGTTTTTTTTTTTTTTTGTTTTTTTTGGGGTGATTATGGATTTTTTTGTGGGTGTTTGGAAAATAAAAAAAATGTGTGTATTATATTTATTATATTTTACCCGAGGTACTAGACCTTTGTCCTTACCGGGTGCGCCGCCCAAGTTTTGACAAACTTTTACCAAGCTTTTCTAAGGGCAGAGAGGTTTATATGAGTCAAAACTTGGCATGTACATTACTTAGGGACTCCTTTAAACGTGTGCAAATGCTTGGAATCATATATAAAGGTACAGCTTCAAAATCATGGGTTACATGAAAAGATAACAAATTTCGCTTGTTCAAAAGGTATAATAAGGTTTTGGCTGAAAATGATCGCAGAAAATAAAACTAAGAAAGTTGAGCGAATCCAGTAGGCTGTTCAGAAATGAAGTCAGTTATTCAATGTAGCCTCCTTCGGCACCCTTCATGCGCTTGATGCGCTTTGGGAAGGACTGGCAGGTCTGCTGGAGGAACTGGATGTCCATGGAGTTCCAGGCCTTGAGCAGGGCGTGCTTCAGGCTTTCGATGAAGGCGTGGGGCTTCGCGTTGACTTTTGCTTCCAGCCAGGGCCAGATGGCATAGTCCATAGGGTTGAGGTCCGGCGAGGAGGGAGGCCACTCGTCGGGGTTGAGATAGTCGATGCCATGGGAGACGAACCAGGCTCGGGTGGATGCGGCGGAGTGGGCAGGGGCGCTGTCCTGCTGGAAGACCCAGGGCCGGCCGGAGAAGAGCCGTGTCCCGAGCTTGGACACTTCAGCATCCAGGACTCTCGTTTGGTACTCCTGGGCATTGATTTTAACCCCCGGAGGAATGAAAATCAGCCGGGTCTGGCCACTCGAACTCACGCCTCCCCAACACATGATCTGCAATCACCCACAGTTTTTCCTCAAAAAGTTTTGTCTCAGAAAAAATAAAAATTGACCTGTTTTGGCTTCTGCTGACGAGCGACTCTGAGGTACTTGTGGACGATTGCATGCTTGGGGCCCTTGCTGATGAAGCGAGAGTTCTGCCGGTTGAAGGCCTGGGAGATGGTGAAGAGCTTCTCGTCGGTGAAGACAATCTTGTCCCAACCCACGCTCCGTCCCCTTCTCAGCAGGTTGTCAGCTCTCTTTCGCCGCTTCTCCCTCTGCTGCTCGGTGAGGGAATGGACACGCTGGAGCTGGTAGCTCTTCATCCCCAGGTCTTCCCGGATCAGGCGTCGCATTGTTGTCTGGCCAACATTGTGCTCTCGTGCCAGCTGTCGGATGGAGCGCCGAGGGTTGCGCAAGATCTTGCTGCGGATCTGTGCTCGGAGAGTCGCAGTGCGGACTGAGTTTTGCATGGAGATGCCTCTGGCCTGGTTCCCGAAGGCGCTGGATGGTGCCCCAGACGGCGTTGCCCCATGTTTCTTGATAACGTAGTGGACAGTCTGACGGGAGAGGTTTGGGTGAGTGACGGCGAGTGAATTCAGGATCTGTCTGACAGTCTGGCCGTTTTGGTGATCCCGTACAATTTTTGCTCGAGTGGCTTTTGAGAGAGTTCGGGCCATTTTTCTTGCTTAGAAATGAGGGAGTAATCTCCCACCATCACCATGCGCGTTTATACAAAGCATTCAATCAATCAAGTGCAAGTGTTTCTTCCAAAGTAAGCCGCGATTTCAAAAAAACACATGCAAAACTGGTTGCTTGTAATCTTCTGCTTGTTACCCAAGCTAGAAGCAGAGTTCACGGCTAAAACTTTGTCAGCTTAAACTAGATATGTTAATAGCATTTTGTGTGAAGCGGCGTTGAATTTAAGCAAAAACTGAGCTAGAACGAGCTTGTTATATTTTGTCAAAACTTGCGCGGCGCACCCGGTAAAGCAGCCAACCTTCACTTCACCTCCCATGCGCCAGCCTCTGCCCCTTTCTCACCTCAACTCCAACCTTGCTCCCACCTAGGACAGCCACTTCAACTTCCTTTCACCTACTGGCCAAGCTTTCATTCATCCACCCCTCTAGCCACCCAGAATGCTCATAATTGTCAGCAACATTGTTTACCAGCCTTTTTTTATTGGCTTCAGGATTCCATGTGATTTTGTGAAGGACTCTTAGTCTCATGATTTGATACAGGCACTTTTGATCGATTGGGCTTCCTTTTTCAGCTTTTCTGGCTTCTCAGCCTTTTTGTCTTGGCGGAGGATGTGTGGGAAAAGCTTTTGAGCTCGCACCTTGTCGTGATTCGCATGTTTATGCTTTGTTTCCATTAGGGCGCAAACCTTTCTCCGCCATGGGCCTTCGGCCACTTCTGTACCACTTGCGATAATACTACGGCTTCGAGTCACACCTTCACCCCACAGCATGTAAGCAGCGCCTGGCCGATTAAAGTAATCTAGTGCTGCACTACCCCTAGTGCACTAGGGGTAGTGCACTAGGTTGTGCACTAGGTTTAGCACACTAGGTAGTGCACTACCCTAGTGCATTAAAGTATGGAACGCTATTGCTAGTGCACTAGGTAGTGCACTATGTAGTGCACTAGGTTATTATTTTAGCTCCTTTACATGCTAATGATGATGAAATGATGAATGACTTGGAGCATTTTTGGCAAGTCTAGGTTACCTAAAAGCTAAACACACTAAATAACAGTAGCTGAATTTAATGTAATGAGACATCCCACCACCATTCTTATAGCTGCTTATTTTACAAATGGCATTGGTCTAGACGCTATGGCTACATCACTAGGACATTACATCACATCATCATAAGCATTGGAAGACACAAGAGCCAAGAGCAAAATAAATTTAAGACTGTTACTTTGCATATTCTTTACATGCCTTTACACGTCTTCAATATACCCAGTTATCACTTTACTTTGGTGTGGAATTTTCCTTACATGAACAGACTTAAGAGCAAAATTAATTGTTGATGAAAGTAAATTTTTCTTCAAATAAACATCTTCAAAAATTTTGCATAGTAAATATTGGACTAGGCGGTTTGGAGATGTATTTGTTTGCTATATGGAGCATTTTTAATGTTTTTTTTAATTTTTGAGCAATAATCCACATTTTGATTATTCAGATGAAAGAAAGCAAGTCTCATCAAGTCTAAAGCGGCAATAGGGCCAATTAAGGTCAGTATAGGCCAATTTTATGACATTTTAGCCATGTAAAGGGGAAATATATGTGATTTCAAAACGCACTACCCCCCTCCTAGCCACCTCCGGAGGTGACTACCCCTAGTGCCCTAGTGCCCTAGTGCACTACCCCTAGTGCACTTTCATACTTTAATGCACTACCCCCTCTTAGTGCACTACCCCTAGTGCACTACCTATAGTGCACTACACCCTTAAGCATTGCTAGGGTAGTGCACTACCCCTAGTGCACTATGTTACTTTAATCGGCTGCAGCTGGCCATCCAGGTGGCACAGGCAGCAGCATCCGCCCAGGCCGCACAGGCCACCCAGGCTGCCCAGGCCCAAACAGAACCGAACAGAAAACCAGATAGCTGGCCTCCACAGCTCACCCAGGTGGCACAGGCAGCAGCATCCGCCCAGGCCGCACAGGCCACCCAGGCTGCCCAGGCTGCCCAGGCCCAAACAGAACCGAACAGAAAACCAGATAGCTGGCCTCCACAGCTCACCCAGGTGGCACAGGCAGCAGCATCCGCCCAGGCCGCACAGGCCACCCAGGCTGCCCAGGCTGCCCAGGCCCAAACAGAACCGAACAGAAAACCAGATAGCTGGCCTCCACAGCTCACCCAGGTGGCACAGGCAGCAGCATCCGCCCAGGCCGCACAGGCCACCCACGCCACCCAGGCCACCCAGGCCCAAACAGAACCGAACAGAAAACCAGAAGACAAGCGACCAAACCGATTCAAACCACAAACGCTCCAGCAAGGACCCTTTGAATACCACCTTCTACCAACTTCTGAAGAAAGTGCAAAGAGATCATGCTCAAAAGGGGCAAAGAGACTTTCCTCTTACCTGTCAGCGACTGAAGGCAGTACTGGACAATCCATCAGGCCCTCTGGCTTGACATGAAGCCTCAAGGGAGGGGAGAGACTGATATCCCTAGAGACAGACCTGAACTGGCTTCTCTATCATGTTGATGAGGAGATCTATGAGCCACTACACCAATTTATCTGGATGGAGATGGTGAAGGCCTGGGACCAGCTCAAGACAGTAATCAATCAAGGACCTAGCCAGACAAGCAACTCGAGCTTCTCACCCACACCCATCGCCAGCCAAACTAGCATGCCATGAGCACCCAGCCCACCACTGGCTTCCTCCAACGAGCTCTGGCACATACTAATGCTGGGAGCGGACTGGACTGAGATCGAGACAGATTTCTTGATGGCAGGCCTCATGAGTGAAGACGACTTATGAAGAACAATCTGGGAGTTGAATCTAGGAGAAGCTGTTGGAGAACAACAGACCAAAGCTCTTCCAGAAACCCTTTGTGGAACAGAGGAGGAGGAACCACGACCAGAGATCGAGATACTGGAAAAGAGAATAGTGACGGTGCTCAGGCCACAGCTAAAGAAGGTGTTGGGGGTGAACGCAACAAGGACACCTTGCAAGCTCCAATACATCGTGGACATACTGGGCTGTCAGGCATTGGCAGTGATGCTCCATAAATCAAGGGATTCTTGGCTGTTGCCAAGATGCGCAGCCTTTTACCAAGTAATAAGCTCATGCTTCGTTGCTAAATTTTCCAAATGCTATGCTTCTAATCCAATGATACGGCTGACCATAATAACCAGTGAATTTATGCTTGTTCAAATTTTTTTTCAAAATTTATGATTGTTCAAATTTTTGAAACATCAAGATTTAAGGTTTTTGGCCATACATTGACATATAATAAATATTCTTCACAAATTCCTTTTAACAGCTTCAAGATACCGCCTCAACAAACGTACCTGCCAAAATTGAAATGATTTTATTGAAAAACCAGCAATTAATGGATGTTCGAATTTTTGAAACATCAATATTTTGGATTTTTGTCCATAAATCAATAAATAATAAATTTTCTAAAAATTCTTTTTCTTAACTTCAAGATGTCATTATGACAGACGTACATGCCAAAAATCAGCTGATTTCATTGAAAACTCAGCAATTTTTGATTTTTGGTACTTTGAAACATCAAAATTTTAGGTTTTGGGCGAAAAACGGAAAATTACATCAAGTGCAAAAAACGGCCTGGAGATACCACCCAGGCGGACCATCATGCAAAATTTCAGCCAACCCCCCTTTGACCCCCCCCGGTCGACCCCTCCCCCCCCCCCCTCCCATGGCCAACCCCCCAAAAAGAACAAAAAAAGCAAAGAAAAAAGCAAAAAAGCAGCCTTTTTATACAAACAAGGTGTTCTCGGCTGTTGCCAAGATGCGCGGCCTTACCTCAAGACACCACCTAGATAAAATTTCATGGCAAAATTCAACAGATTTCAATGAAAAACCATGAATTATGCATGTTCAAATTCTTGAATCATCAAGATTTTGGGTTTTTCACTATAAATCGGGAAATAAAAAATATTTCATAATTTCCCTTTGCCAGCTTCAAGATATTACTTTCACGAACGTACATACCAAAAATCAGCTAATTTCATTGAAAAACCATGGACTTATGCATGTTCAAATTTTTGAAACATCAAGATTTTTGGTTTTGACTATAAATCAATAAATAATAAAAATTTCGAAAATTCCTTTTGCAAGCTTCAAGATATTACTTTGTCGGACGTACCTGCCAAAATTCAGCTAATTTCATTGAAAAACCAATGATTTATGATTTTTCGTATTTTGAAACATCAAAAAATTGAGTTTTGGGCGAAAATCAAAAAATTACGCCAAGCGCCAAAAATGGTCCCGAGGCACCGCCTAGGCGGACCTTCATGCAAAAAATCAGCCAATTTCGTTGAAAAACCGCGGAGTACGGGCATGGCACACACATATATAGATATATATATGCGGACAGACGGACGCAAAAATGGGGTAACTGCTTAAGCTGGCCTTGGCCGCCCGCCGCTTCGGGCAGGGCGCCAGAGCTCCTCCGGCCTCCGGGCACGGGTGCTACGGCCCCTACGCTTCGCCTAGCATGCTTCGCATTAGGCTACGCTCCGGGGCCTCCGCACCCATGCCCTCCGGCCTCCGGAGCTCTGACTGCCCTGCCCTTCGCGGCAGGCGGCCTGCGGCCGCGCAAAAATAGTTTACATTATATTTCCCTGTTTCCGTTATATTTCCTGTAAATGTTTTGTCATATTCGTTATATTTCTTGTAAGCCTCAAAAAATTGTTTCAGCATCACTGGGCGTTGGAATGCTACCTGCCATTCCGAGTGAAGAGCAGAGAGCACCTCCCAGTGAGCCAGATCTTCAAGGCAGGCTCCCAGGAGACCACACTCCCCGTAGCACACTTCCACATGCCCATGGAACATGACTACACTGTTCCTCCAGACCAAGTGAAACATATGAGGGAGTTCAAGGGCTTCCAAAGTGCCAACACAGCCTACTTCCCCACTAGCACTTTCCACCAGACACTCATGCAGTGTCTAGGGCAGAGCCAGAAACTCAATGTCCTCAAACTACTTTTCATGTCAACCACAATCTGGGATGCCCTACCCCCAGGAGTGGAAGGAGTGGCGGCCTGGCAGGGGAATCTCAGATGAATGGATGAAACCGAACGTGAGATGGATGGCAGTAGGTCCCCACATCCCTCTGACGGAAGTGATGGCATTAGCCCCGTCATGGCATGGGGACGCGCAAGGGATGGGGACGCGCAAGGGATGGGGACGCGCAAGGGATGGGGATGCGCAAGGGATGGGGACGCGCAAGGGATGGGGACGCGCAAGGGATGGGGACGCGCAAGGGATGAGGACGCGCAAGGGATGGGGATGCGCAAGGGACGGAACGCGCAAGGGATGGGGACGCGCAAGGGATGGGGACGCGCAAGGGATGGGGACGCGCAAGGGATGGGGACGCGCAAGGGATGGGGACGCGCAAGGGATGGGGACGCGCAAGGGATGGGGACGCGCAAGGGATTGGGATGCGCAAGGGATGGGGACGCGCAAGGGACGGGGACGCGCAAGGGATGGGGATGCGCAAGGGATGGGGACGCGCAAGGGAGTGGGACGCGCAAGGGATGGGGACGCACAAGGGATGGGGACGCGCAAGGGATGGAAACGCGCAAGGGATGGGGACGCGCAAGGGATTGGGATGCGCAAGGGACGGGGATGCGCAAGGGATTGGGATGCGCAAGGGACGGGGACGCGCAAGGGATGGGGATGCGCAAGGGACGGGGACGCGCAAGGGACGGAGACGCGCAAGGGATGGGGATGCGCAAGGGATTGGGACGCGCAAGGGAAGGGGACGCGCAAGGGATGGGGACGCGCAAGGGATGGTGACGCGCAAGGGTTGGGGACGCGCAAGGGATGGGGATGTGCAATGGCCTTCATCCGCGCACGCTTTGTTGCATGTCCTTGTCCTTTATATGCCACTCCTCTGCTACCCCCCCCCCCCCCCCCCCACCACTCCCCCCCATTTTAGCTCAGCAAGGAAAGACACAAGAAAAAACAAAACAAACATAATGCAATAACATAAAATATGTAAGAAATTGAAAATAAAAAAATTAATATGAGTGGCGACTCCTCGCTGGTTGATGAATTGCTGCAGTCGCCACAGTCACAGCAGAGTTCTGTCAGCTGGCTCGACTTTCCCCATCTTGTTCTCGGGCCATTGAAATAAAAGTTTCAATTAAAATCCATGAATTATCTATGAGATAAAGTAAGAGAGGTTAGGGAATTCGTTAGGGCGACAGGTTACGTGAACTTGGAAATTGTCTGCAAGCATGAATGAAGCATGCATCCCAGGCAATTTCCAAGAACAAGCAAAATCCTGCCTAGGGGGCGGTTTATAGTGCAAGCAAGCGCACCAAGGTGGTACCCGCAGGCATAGCACGTGATTGGTCGCCATCACTTTGCAGAGGGCCATCCAGGCTGCGGACGCACGGCAACCATTCAGGCATCGAAAGCATGCTCAGATCAACTTCACTGCATGACTTACATCGTGACCTCCCCATCGACTTCTCGCACTCTCCCAATTTTGCACAAAATTGTGTTCAAAAAGTTTCTTTGCCCAAATTTTGCAAATTTTGCCTTTGAAAAGAGTAATAGGGGGACCCTCCTTGTTTGCAGACTTTGGAAAAAGGGATCAAAGCCACTGCATAACCTATGTCCTAGGAATAAGGAGTGGAATGAAATCGCACCTGATGGGCACTGTGACAGAGTCTTTGAGCTTCCGTCCCCATTCTTCTTTTGCTGCAGCTGTAGTCGCCACAGTCACAGCAGCAGTTCTGTCAGCTGGCTCGACGTTCGCAATCTTGTTCTCGGGCCATTAAAATCAAAGTTTCAATTAAACTCCATGAAATATTTGCGACTAATGGTGCTATCTATGGGAATTCGTTAGGACGACAGGTTACGTGAACTTGGAAATTGTCTGCAAGCATGAATGAAGCATGCATCCCAGGCAATTTCCAAGAACAAGCAAAATCCTGCCTAGGGGGCGGTTTATAGTGCAAGCAAGCGCACCAAGGTGGTACCCGCAGGCATAGCACGTGATTGGTCGCCATCACTTTGCAGAGGGCCATCCAGGCTGCGGACGCACGGCAACCATTCAGGCATCGAAAGCATGCTCAGATCAACTTCACTGCATGACTTACATCGTGACCTCCCCATCGACTTCTCGCACTCTCCCAATTTTGCACAAAATTGTGTTCAAAAAGTTTCTTTGCCCAAATTTTGCAAATTTTGCCTTTGAAAAGAGTAATAGGGGGACCCTCCTTGTTTGCAGACTTTGGAAAAAGGGATCAAAGCCACTGCATAACCTATGTCCTAGGAATAAGGAGTGGAATGAAATCGCACCTGATGGGCACTGTGACAGAGTCTTTGAGCTTCCGTCCCCATTCTTCTTTTGCTGCAGCTGTAGTCGCCACAGTCACAGCAGCAGTTCTGTCAGCTGGCTCGACGTTCGCAATCTTGTTCTCGGGCCATTGAAATCAAAGTTTCAATTAAAATCCATGAAATATTTGCGACTAATGGTGCTATCTATGGGAATTCGTTAGGGCGACAGGTTACGTGAACTTGGAAATTGTCTGCAAGCATGAATGAAGCATGCATCCCAGGCAATTTCCAAGAACAAGCAAAATCCTGCCTAGGGGGCGGTTTATAGTGCAAGCAAGCGCACCAAGGTGGTACCCGCAGGCATAGCACGTGATTGGTCGCCATCACTTTGCAGAGGGCCATCCAGGCTGCGGACGCACGGCAACCATTCAGGCATCGAAAGCATGCTCAGATCAACTTCACTGCATGACTTACATCGTGACCTCCCCATCGACTTCTCGCACTCTCCCAATTTTGCACAAAATTGTGTTCAAAAAGTTTCTTTGCCCAAATTTTGCAAATTTTGCCTTTGAAAAGAGTAATAGGGGGACCCTCCTTGTTTGCAGACTTTGGAAAAAGGGATCAAAGCCACTGCATAACCTATGTCCTATGAATAAGGAGCGGAAAGAAATCGCACCTGATGGGCACTGTGACTGAGTCTTTGAGCTTCCGTCCCCATTCTTCTTTTTTTCTCTCCGCCTGCGCCACGTACATCCATCCATTTCTGAATCATTCATTAAATCTTTCACTGATCGAACAAGAGATTGAGAATAAGAACACAGAAACTGCTTTTGATTGCATTTATCGATTAGAGGGACCCTGCTTGTTTTCAGACTTTGGAAAAAGGGATCAAAGCGACTGCATAAGCTATGCCCATGAAAAAGAAAGGGAAATTGACCGCACCTGATGGGCAGTGTGGCTAAATGTGGGCATCCGTCGCAATCCATGCAGTTCCATGCGCCTGATTTTTGCTCCACTCGTTTCTGAGTGACTGGTAAATGCAGGTCTTTATATACGAAAGTGAGCATGTACACACAGATCAAACAAAAGATAGAGCGAATACTGTTTTTCATTAGCCTCTGCACAGTTTGAGCGTCTGGTTGCGTTGAACCTTTTAGTGCACATTTAATCTGATGGTTTGATCAACAACTAAATCGGTTGGATTACCGATTAACTAAAATATAACAATTAACCAATTACACTTAAAATACCACTTAAAGTTACCAAAAAATTAAATGTAATGTTACCCGTAAAAGGATGTTTAGGGTTGCTAAAAAAATACAAATTAAAATACCGATAAAATACAATGCTTCTTTTTCTTTACACTTTTAAAAAGCTATGGTTAAAATAAAACGAAACGTTGCCTAGCACTAAAATACAACTTTTAGTTACCCATAAAGTATGCCCTTAAAATTATTACTTGAAGTTACCGAAGAAATGAAACCTAATATTTCCCTTAAAATAACTTCAAGTTGCTCATAAAATGAACACGTTAAAGTGTTAAAACCTTTACCTTTCACTTTGACCTTTAAAAACTAAAAAAACACTGATAAAATACTTTTACATTGCTTCAGAATATTCTTCAATGTTATCGTGACAGTAATTAATTAGCCTAAATAAGCCTAACAAGGTGTTCTCGGCTGTTGCCAAGATGCGCGGCCTCCCCTTAAGACACCAGCTAGATGAAAATTCATGGCAAAATTCAACAGATCTCAATTAAAAACCATGAATTATATTTGTTCAAATTTTTGAAACATTTGAAACATCAAAATTTTTGCTTTTTGACTATAAATCGAGTAATACTAAAAATTTCCTTTCGCCAGCTTCAAAATATTGCTTTCCCAGACGTACATAGCAAAAATCAGCTAATTTCACTAAAAAACCACAGACTTATGCATGTTCAAAATTTTGAAACATCAAGATTTTGGGTTTTTGCTAATAAATCGATAAATAGTAAATATTTCGAAATTTCCTTTAGCCAGCTTTAAGATATTACTTTCCCGTACGTACATACCAAAAATCAGCTAATTTCATTGAAAAACCATAGACTTATGCATGTTAAAAATTTTGAAACATCAAGATTTTGGGTTTTTGCCAATAAAACGATAACTAATTAATATTTCAAAAATTCCTTTTGCCAGCGTCAAGATATTACTTAGCCAGACGTACCTGCAAAAATTCAGCAAATTTCATTGAAAAACCAGTGATTTATGATTTTTCGTATTGTGAAACATCAAAAATTTAGGTTTTGCGCGAAAAACGCAAAATTACGCCAAGCGCAAAAAATGGCCTGGAGATACCACCCAGGCCGACCTTCATGCAAAAAATCAGCCAATTTCGTTGAAAAACCGCGGAGGCCCGCCCCCGGAATGACACATATATATATATGCGGACAGACGGACGCAAAAATGGGGTAACTGCTTAAGCTGGCCTTGGCCGCCCGCCGCTTCGGGCAGGGCGCCAGAGCTCCTCCGGCCTCCGGGCACGGGTGCTACGGCCCCTACGCTTCGCCTAGCATGCTTCGCATGCTAGGCTACGCTCCGGGGCCTCCGCACCCATGCCCTCCGGCCTACGGAGCTCTGACTGCCCTGCCCTCCGCGGCAGGCGGCCTGCGGCCGCGCAAAAAGTTAGTTAGCTAAAGTGATCAATAAAATGAGTGAGTCCGTCAGTGATCATCTTCTTAGCCCACGTTGAAGTAGAGAGAAAACCCTGGCGCATCGGGGACCAATTGATGGGGAAGGCAATGCAGCGCTGGTGTTGATTGTCGAGGGCGACGAAGAGGGTAGGCCGACTGGCAAAGTCCCGCAGCAGACTCTCTCGGCCCTCCATCGGGCCCCCGCAGATTCCTCCATCATTCTGTGCACCAAATATTGACAGACAGACAGAGTGCAGGCTGAGCTGAACCCGGGCTGGGCAGGTTGGTGGGCCAAAAGCAGGCGTTGGGCAGGCGTCTTGCCAGACGTGTAGGATCTCCTCCAACGAGTTCCCGTCCGCAGTCACCGGCACCACGATCATCATCTTGTCCACGTCGTTGGCCGGATTGCTCCAGGTACTCAAATGTACTCACTCATCTCCATAGATGTATGAAGGGGCGGGGGGCGTACACATGTAGCACGTCGAGGGTAAAAATTTCGCGTTTTGGGGGTGGGGGGAGGGGGTTGCAGCTAACGTATTACTTCCCTCGTTCATTTTGGGCCATTGCAATGTCTGCATTTGCATTCTAGAGGCAGAATAGAAGGTAACTGGAAGCAGCGCTGGCAGGCTGAGTGGCCTTGGAGGCGAAGGGTGACGGAGACTTTGGCGCCGTAGGGGGTGAGGTGGTTCTGGTTGGTGAGGATGGTCCGGCAGGCGCTCTCGGCCACCCGCATGCTCTCCAGCACTCCCCGCAGCAGCTCCACCGCATCCGGCGTCTGCCCTGTCAGCAGCTGCCCGTTGAGCCTTCAATACCCTCAGCCCCTCCTCACCCACCCCACCCTTCCAGCCTCAGCGCAAGCAACCAAAAGGAGCTCTTGAACAACTGGATATCGCTCAGCTGGATTGCTCTTGTGTTCGCGCTTTTGGGGTAAAAGCAAAGCAGTCGGGTGTACAGAGCGCTGATGTTGCCTAGAGCTTCTAGCTGCAGTGGGCTCGCCTGAAAATAGCCAGTCATCTTGAGCTTGCTCAAACTGGAAGTAGTGGGACCGTGGTGAGGAGAGGTGCTTGGCTCATGTTGGCAGCGACGATGCGAGCGGCGTCCGAGAATCCTACGCTGGCAGCAAGCTGGAAAGCATTGTTTTTGAATGAGCTGGCCTTGCGCTAGTCTGGGCTACCATCTCGCACACGGCCTTGAGCGGGTCGTCCTCGGTCCAGTCCGGCGGGGAGAAGGCGGGGAACTGGAGCAAGGCCTTGCGACCCTTGGCAAAGCTCATGTTGGCGTGGTTTCGTCGAGCTTGGGCGTCGCCCTGGACGGTGAGGCCTGGCAGTGGGGCCTCCATCAATGCTCGCAAGCCTGCAAGGAAGAGGTTGGCCTCAAAGAGGGCAGGCAGGCAGGCAAGAGGCTACTCATCGTCGGGCCCTGGTGAAGACGGCGGGGGAAGGCGCTGGCAGCCTCAGAGACTATGGAGGCGAGCGCATGGACAGCCGCTCCTCCGGCAGCCAGCTGGAGAGAGGCAAAAGCAGGTAATGAGAGGCTAAGAGAGAGGGGTTGGGAGAGAGGTTGTCTGAGTGAGTGACTACGAGAGTTAGCTAAGAGAGAGGCAGCTAACCGAGGCCTTGTCGGCGACGCTGCTGATGGCGGCGCGTCCCCTGGCCGCAGCCAACGTGATCGCCTGTTGCGCCCGCCCCATCGTGGTGGCCTGGAGGAGGGAAGATGGGAAGAGAAGGAGGAGTAGGAGGAGGCCAACGTCTAGGCCGAGCAAGTCCAGAGAGCCGCGGGCGACGTGGGCGAAGGAGGAGATGCTGCTCTTGGCCTTGGCGACGGAGCCGGGAGCGCCCTGGGCGAAGAGGAGGCTGCCGATGTCCGGCCCCGCAGCCTCCATCGGGTCCATCACCGTCCGCCGTCGTCCTCCGCCTGCTACCTGGGCCGTCTCCACGGCTGTGAGGTTGTGCGCGACGCCAGCCAGCTGAAAGGCCTGGAAAAGAAAGGGGAGTGGAAAAGGGGGGAAGAAAGAGGAGGAGGCAGGTGCACGTTGCCAGCGATGGCTTGAAGGGTGGCCTGAAGTGTGTGTCGGGTGCGGAGTCCCTTGACGCGGGCGACCATGGCCCCGTTCTCCAGCCGCAGCACCGGGGCGTCCCGCAGCTCCGCCTGCTGATTCTGCCAAGCAGCCGTCTGCAAATTCCGCTTCCCCTTCCCCTTCTCCTTCCGCCTTTTAGGTCCTTCTACGTTTCTAAGGAAGCCTCTGAGCTGGATGGCGACGTTGTGGAAGGGCGGTTGCAGGTGAGCCGGCAGACCGAGAATGTCCAGGTCGAAAGTGTTCTTGGCTGAAAGAAGGGAGGAAGCTTGAAGGGAGGAAAGGAGAGGAGGAAAGCAAGTGACCGGGGAGATTGGGGCCCTGAGGATTGGGAGGAGGGCCTCCACCGCCTCCTCCTCCCCCGCCGCCTCCTCTACCGCCGCCGCCTCCTCCACGGCCACCTCGTCCCCCTCCCCCTCGTCCGCCACCCCCTCGCCCACCTCCATGCCCTCCTCCACGGCCTCCACCACCACCTCGGCCTCCCCCACGGCCTCCACCGCCACCGCGGGCTCCTCCACCCCCGCCACGGCCTCCACGTCCTCCGCCGCCGCCTCCTCGGCCACCTTGAAATGCCCCACCCCACTGGCAACAGTCCAAGCCGAATGCATGCCATCGCTTTTGCCAGCATTTCTCTCACCCTTATTCCTCTCACCCCCAAAAGCAAAAACGGCCTCGGAAATAAGCAATGGGTGTGGCAACCTTGGGGCTGGCCACGGCCGCGACCGCCTCGCTGGACAAAGTCCTCCTGCTCCTTTCCTGCATGTGAGGCTAGGCTGAGCAGGCAGAGAGAGAGAGGCGAAGAGGAGAAGGGGGAACGCAGTTCTAGGCGACGTCCAGCTTCCTTCACCAGGTTGTCCAGCCACTGCTCGCAGGAGTCGGACGAGATGGCGTCCTTCCCGTCCGAGTTGAGCGTGAGCACGAAGTCCCGCCGCCAGGCCGCCCAGTCCAGGCCAGACTCGGGCGTCAGCTCCAGCTCCTCGCCCTTGTAGCGCTGGCCCAGCAACTGGAAGGCAGAGAAGACAGTGAGGGAGGGTTGGAGGCTGAAGGGGGAGGCTAGGAGGGTAGGTAGGAGGGCGCTAGGAGGGTAGATAGGAGGGGCACCAGGTGCGTCGGGTGGCCCAGATCGTCGTCGCGGTAGACGATGGAGAAGGAGCTCTCGACAGCCTCGCCGGCCCCCGCGGCGTTCAGAACGGCCACCAGCCCGCCGCCGCCCTTCTCACTCTCCAGTATTGCGCCAGCCACAGGCGCTCCATTCCACCAGCGAGACGCGATCATCGCCAGCCACACTGCCAATCCCAGACCAATAGTGCCTGTTGCTGGTGAGGGGAGCTGGGGAGAGGGGAGCGAGAGAGAGAACACGGGAAGGGAGAAAGAAAATAGAGGAAGATAGGCTGAGGGAAAGCGAGTGCCTGGAGTGGCGTAGTCTGGGAGCCAGGGGTAGTGCAGAGTGAGAACGCCGGCGCTGTGTGTCGTCAGGATGCGAGGCTCCTCGTGGTGACGCTGCTCGGGCACCTTCTGCTCCTGGAAGCTCACTGCTCTGGGCTTGGAGGCGAAGTAAGGAGATAGGAGGATGGACGCGTGGAGGCAGAGAGCGCAGCGGTGGGTAGGAGTGGGTGCTGAAGTGCTGGGCTCGCCGCTTCTCCCAGTCCCACTGACAGTCTACCATGCTCTGCCTCAGGGCCGCTTTTGGATTTTCCAGGGTCTCCTACAAGCCACCTGCTTGTCTATTTGAGGGGAAGAAAAGCTGTCCCCTACCTTTAGGCTGAACTGTTGGCGTCGTCTCTCTGCATCCACTCTTTTCTCCCTCCCCTTTGCCTCCTTGCTCATCATCTTCGCCCTTCAAACATTCACTGTTCCACTTCGAAAACCATGACTTTATCTTGATTTTTATTATATTATTTTTTCACAGATGGATTATGTCCCTGAATTATCCCTTCTTGATAATTTGCGAGGGTTATCCAGTGATTGCGAGGGCTATGCTGGAATCAGGAAGCCTGCTGGAATCGGAGCCTCCCCTCAGCAACGACTTGTGCATTGAGCCCCACATTCACACCATACAACGGCATTTACCCTTCTAAGCCAACGCATTCCTATATTGCCACTCGCTCGCAGCAGCCACTCGCTCCTGCCCCTCCTCAGGGATCTACAAGGACATGCGGAATTCCCAAGCTTTCGTCTCCTACTGTGACAGCCCGCCTTCCCCCTGCCTTTGTCAGTGAACAGTCTGGTATCGCTTAATCTCGGACTCGGAGGGCTATGTACCATGAGGGCTAATCACAGCCAACAGCAGCCCAGGTCAGCAATGGACCTCAACAAAACAAACCTCAAAGCCCTTATTATTTGGCCTTCACAGCCCAAAACTCTTCGGTCATGTTGCAATGACAAGGTCTGCTTCTTTGCCCAGAAGACTGGTTTTTTCGAAAGCCTCGTGAGACGTGAAAAGCTTTTTGCGAAACTTTCCCAGCTGCTATGATTTACCAAATCTGATAAAGGGTTTAAGACCAGATTTGGCTAGCAGTCTGAAAACCCAGATAAGAGTACTGTTGAAAAATGGTTCGTGACGCTCTCACCCCCTTTCATTCCTACATTGCATGTACAGGCAGCTCTATATAGAGCGTCACAAATGAATGTTGCCTTTTGAATTCCCTTGAATACAACCCTTGCCGGATCTCTTCCAGGCCAAAAGAAACTGAAACTGGAATCATCTGATCTTGCCCAATCTGCTGGAAAACTAGAAGAAGTCCCGCCAGGCTAAAAAGCCTTGGAATGGATAGCAGATAGTCATTCATCGTTCCAGTCTACTCAGCAGCTTTGCTGGCTAACGCGGAGGCAGACAATTCAACATTACGTCTATTACAACCTCAACAAGCTGACTGCCTTACTCTTCCCGCCTCCTCAACGTCTCATTCTAGCTTCAAACCATCAGTGCGCAAGCCTTTGTTTCCAGCATTGTCGAAAAAAGAAAGAAAATGACCTCATCACTTTCTCTGCACCCTTGCAGATGAAGCCCTGTCTCACGCTACTGTCAATGATATGATCGCTTCGCAGGCACTGCTGCCCTGTCCACCCCTGATTGTATGGGTTCTGAGCTTTTTTCTCACTCATTCCCTCTCTTTCCCCTCCCTCTTTCCCGCCCAGTCTCCCATCAGCCAGATGGCCAGATGACATACTTGGCCATACTTGGCCAGATGACCCCCAGCTCTGCTCTCTCCACGCGCCCTTTCCTTGCTACACTTTCCCACTTTTTCTCTGTCCACAAC
This sequence comes from Ptycholaimellus sp. GST1_10, assembly GCA_030248095.1. Taxonomy (NCBI): domain Eukaryota; kingdom Metazoa; phylum Nematoda; class Chromadorea; order Chromadorida; family Chromadoridae; genus Ptycholaimellus; species Ptycholaimellus sp. GST1_10. The sequence goes on along the minus strand of JASANA010009371.1, from coordinate 197,988 downwards.
AAGCAGCACCATACACCATGCTTTCACACTCCACAGCATAAGCCTAGGCCGCCTGCCTGTCTAAAGCTATAAAATTCATCTCAAAATCGTCACAAATGAATTGCTCCCCTTTGTTACCAAGTGGCACCCGACACAGAGCATGGAGGCCAGCCCCAAAAGCATCACAAGACTAGTCGAATGAAGATTTATGTTGTTCAGATTAGGCAACGCTAAGCCACTACAGAATTCGCTATGAGCACATGCCTATCCTATGTGCAAAACCAAACCCAAGAGCTGAATAAGCGTCAGATGAACAGTTCACAACAATGAGCGATTGTTGCACTTTCTCAAGCACCAAGTGAAAAAAAGAGTAGCTTGATTCTCTCAGCAATTCATTCTTTTCTATTAGCTTCCATCAGCTTGCAAGAATCACCAGAATTTCAACTATAGAAGCTAAAGCTTGGTGATTGCGGACGTGAATGGCTTACCTGATCTAGATTCCTCGGCTTGCTTCTCGCAGGTATTCAGGAGCTTCGAATATGAAACACTGCTTTTGCTGCTGAAACAATGATTTACATCAGTAACATTTGTTGCAAATGTTGACGGCATAGGGACAGTTAGATCTGAAGCTCAGTGGAGGGAGGCTAAAGAGAGAGAGCTCTGGAGGGGCATGGGAGATAGGATCGGCAGATGGAGCCTAAAAAGGACGGGTACACCGTGTTGTGGCGTGAGAATGGCTGGCTATGTTTTTTTTGGAGATCCCAGCTTTATGCTGGAAAAGAAGGGTGGGCCTCAAAGCCCATCCGACATACAAAGAAAAGGTGGTGCCGCAGAGAGATGGAGGGTGGGTGTTTTGAGTTCCTTTTTTGCTCAACACATACTGGCCATGTTGTTGCTTTTTTCGATGACTATTTCTCAAACATTCATGTCAACTGTTGCAATAACTTTTTCAAGTTAAAAAATAAAAATTCAAAATGAAAATTTTCTGTTTCAACGATTAAACATCAGAACAAAACGCATAAAAAACGTAAAAATTTTCATATCATCAAGAAAAATTTTCATGAATTTCATCAAAAGCGATTGTTCAGTTTAAGCGCAGAGTTTCATTTAGGGTCATTTCACTATGTCACTTTTTCAAACAAAAAATATTTTTCTCCTTAACGAATTGTCTCCGAACCTTGGCACATATTATAAATAGTTTTTTAAAATATACAAATATTTGGTATTTTGCTTGCAGAGTTCCTCTGGCGGCTCTGACAGCCCTGGACTCCGCGGCAGGTGTCCTTCAGCCGCGCAATAAAGCGAGAAAACTCCTCCTCGTGCAACTATCGTGCTAGCGAAGGGACAATCTACCTATGACTTTCTTGTACGTATGAGAGAAAACCAAAATGTTTTTGCCAAATAAAGCTGAAAGCAATGTACTAAAAAATCCATGTAATGACTGCATCATAGTCCGATTGTTAGGTTTATTGTTGAAATGGGCATTATAAATCCCTTTGATTGTGAACAAAACCAGCTGTCTTTGTTTTGATAGACTTCGCTCTGAGCCTTTTGTTCAGCCAGCAAAGTATTCGCATGGTTTCTATAAACATCAAGGAGTGGCAGCGATATTTTTCGTGCGCGAATCGTCCGGATGAATGGTAGAAACCTTTCGATGCAAGTTCAACGTCAATATTTTTCTTGCCCTCTAATGGGCTAATCGGCAATGGCCTTTTCATTGAATGCTACTGAGGTAAGGAATCACAGGTCGCAGTTTTCGAATCGCCTGAGTAGCGTAAGGCAGTAGAGCATATGAACCGTTGAAGTATGTATCACTTCTTCTATTTCGAATCGACTTACAGGAAAATAAGAACGCTTAGCAGAAGCAGAATGTCAAGGTCAACTCAAATAATTATCAGTAAGGGTTATAATGAAAGTTTAGTTTTTCAAGCATACGAAAAAACGGAGCTGTGGTGTTCGATCATGGTGAAGCATTTCTGTAGCATTTAGCATAGACGCAGCGGCTTCTTGCTATAGAACGAGTGGCAGTGGCAGTCATTCGCTCATCTCATATAAAGGTTTCCACCACTTTCCATTGCATTTTTCGGCTGACACCTAGTTCCCCCCATGAGAGTTTCCCCCCAAGCAATAACCCCCCCCCCCGACAAACTTCCCCCCCCAAAAGTCCCCCCCAAGATTTTCACCTATACCCACACACCCTGCGCTAACGCGTCCCTAGTTGATACGGCAGTCAAACAGGGAAATTTGTGTCTTGAGGGGGAGGGGGAACTAGGCGTCAAAACTCTTGGGGGGGGGGAAACTAGTCGTCGATTTCGACGACAAGTTCCCCCCCCAAGACACAATTTCACCTATTTTCACCTATTTTCACCTACAATTCGCCAAAGCCATATCAACTAGGAATGAGTTAGCGGTAGGTAAAATCTTGGGGGAGGGAACCTTCATGGGGGGAACTTTCATGAGGGGGGGGGGGTCATCGCCATGGGGGGTATATCCCATGGGGGGGGGGGGGGAAATCCCATGGGGGGAAACTAGGTGTCAGCCCATTTTTCTTCTCATTTTGAGTGAGCATTGAGTACAAATGCGAATGAGCAGTGCCACACAAGGAGGAAAGGGAATATGATGCACAATGAATTACATTGACCAAGCAATTGCATTACAGTTGGCAAAATTAGGACGTAAAAACCTTAGCAGTACCAATGCCGCCATGGAGACATTCAATTACCAAATATCCTCAATCTTTATTTGGGAAAAGTGATTTTAATACCTGGCTGGCCTCACCAACGCCAATTTCAACCGATGCACCTGTCTGCAAGGATTCTTCACATGCGAGGGCACTCGTCAGGCGACTATCCGAGCTTCCGTTGGTTGTTTCGTTTTTGCAGACAGGTGAGATCCCCATCGGCTGCCGGTTCCTGGAGCCCCAAAATGACGGCTACGACCGCTTTAACCGAAGCATCTGCTTCCTGAATGCGGTTGTTCAAGGCTTCTACTCCTGCACCAGCACACGGCAGGCACACACATTGTAAAGGGGCGCTGGGAGATGACGGTTTGCCTTGCTCCCGCGTGCTACCCCAATGAAGAACCATTTTGGGTAACATAATCATTTATAATTTTCTTGTTCCATGTTGACAGACTCAAGAGGATGGAATTCAATTTCGGAAATTCTGTTTGAATGATTTTGTGGCAGCATCGTTTTTGCGGCAGCAGCCTATAGTAAATTTCGTAAAATCCTAGTTCAGGGTAATTTTCCCTCACCAACACAGCCCCTCTTAAAAGCTGATGGAATGCAGGAAGCGGGACGGAAGGAAGGTGGCACGGTCAACTCGACCCTCGAAGTGCTGCGCGAACTGGGGAACATTTTCCGCAAAATGTGGACGGATGGGGCGGAGCCGCCAGCTACTCGCCATCTTGCCGAGCTTCTGTTCATAGACCGCCCAGACTTATTCCCGACTGGAGGTGCTGGCCGCACAGAGGACATTATTTACACTCTCTTTGTCCTTGCTGAAATGGAAGGAAGCTGTCCTTGCTGAAATTGAGTTATTGAGCTAACGAAAAGTGGATAATTTGAAAGCGCTTCTGAGATAAGCTTACGTTACAGATGTTCCGGTGTTACAGTCAAATGTGCCACCCGGCAAATGTGCCTCCCTCAGGCATTTTTCCTCCCATATTAAAAGGGGCGAGGCCGGCAAATGTGCCACCCATCAATCTTATCCCATTTTAAAATCGGTTAAAAATGCTCATGGAAGGCACCGATTAACAGCCAAGCAAGGATTACGCGTGTAAATGGAAGACAAGCTGAGCAAATCCACCCACCAACGATTGCTACTTCCTTCTGGCCCAGCTGAAGTTCTACAACGATCATCTCACCTTCATCTGCCAGCAGACATCCACCACACAAACGCCAGCATCGCCATTGATCATGGGAGCGAAAGAGACATGACATGGGTAGCCAAAATGACGGAAATGGGAGGAAAAATGACTGGATTTCGCGAAAATGGCCACCCATTGGGTGGCACATTTGCCGGCCTCCCCCCTTATAACATGGGAGGAAAAATGCCTGAGGGAGGCACATTTGCCGGGTGGCACATTTGACTGTAACACCGGTGCTCGGGTGGGCCCCCTCACCAACCTCTCAAAAATTTAATCTCTCAATTCCTTCAAAAAAATTTAAGCCAATTTAGGTCGTAAGGTTCCTAGGGCGCTGTCGCGCCCTAGTTATCATCTTAACATACACTGACCGTTAACCATAGGAAGGATAAAATAGTGGTGTACTTTGGAGGCCGTTTCTTTACACAGAGAAATCTTAGAGGACAAAACAATGTTTTAAGGTGGCATTCTTCTTTGCCAATTCTTCGACAGAGATAAGCGGGGAAGAGGACCTTGCCAGCTTCAAAACCTACCGGCCGCTGTATCCCAACCCCGGCAAGATCTGTCGCTTCTACAGCCCAGTAAAAATGCGCTAGTTTTGCTCTCATTTTTAATACCAGCTTTAAGACCAGCTTGAGTGAGAGATAAGATGATTTTGGGCCATTTTGTCAAAAACATATTATATAACTCCTTTTACTTCGCCAATGCTCTGACAGAGAAAACCGGCAAGGACGACCTTGCTACCTTTTACACCTGGCAGCCTCTGTATCCGCAACCTGGAAAGATCTGTCGATTTTACTCCCCAGTACAAATGCGCTAGTTTTACGCACATTTTTAATACCAGCTTTAAGACCAAGAATTGAGTGAGAGATAAGATGATTTTGGGCCATTTTGACAAAAAAATATTATAAAGCTCCCTTCCTAGGGCGCGACAGCGCCCTAGTTATGAATGGGTGATCGAGTTTTTGGGTGGTCGCGTGTCCCGAGGTTCAGCGCCTTGGATGTTGAATGAAACCATGGACATTTATACACTAATCGAAAGCTTGTAAAGGAGATCTCGATGACGAAAATCGTGGAAATTTGATTTTAGCCTTAGAATTTTAGAAATTTTGAAAAAACCTGCAAAAAATGTAAAAAAAAATATGACTTCTCAGTCTTTGAATTGCTCTAATTTTAGAACAAAAGCGAAATTCAAAAATCCGAGAATTACATGTTTTAGCAAATTGCTTCAGCTTTTCAGTGGTGCTATTTTTGTAATAAGTATTATGGAGAAATTTCCCAATCAATTCAAGTTTTTGAGAGCGATTTGGTTCGATTTTGTGCTCTATCCATTTCGCTTATGTTTCAATGAAGCCAAACTGCGCAGTTTTTTAAAACTGATGCGCAGGTTAGCTTGTATGCAATAGGTTTGTGAGCTTTATGGGGTCTTAGAGACATCGACCTAGCTATGAATGGTTGGTGGTAGAAAGATAGATCCTATGGCGCCCTAGTTATAAATGGGCAATCGAGTTTTTCGATGGTTGCATGTCACAAGCTACAACTCCTTGGATATTGGATGAAACCTATAACATATATTTCAATCAAAAGCTCTCAGTGAGACCTAGATAGAGAAAATCGTGAAATTTTGAAAAAAAAACTTGGAAAAGTTCTAATAATTTAATTTTTTATCAACTGATGGTCAGGTTAGGTTTGAGGTTAGGTTTGGAAAATGTAATTACCTACCAAACAAAAACGCTAAGCGATGGATTTTCCTCAATGACAGTTTGAAGCCTTGTTCATGTGGCAAGTAAATATTAAATATCTGGTACCATCGGCAGGCCAAATGTGGGTCTCTTTTCTCCAAAATTTGGAATTGCCTCGAGTAAAAAGTCAAGGAAATATAATTTCTACTAGTGGAATCTGCTGCTTGGACAGTTGCATTTTGTTTTTGGCGCACAGTTCAGTCTCTTTCCATGCGCGCCCAAAACAAAATGCAGATGACGCAGCAGATTCCACTAGTAGAAATTATATTTCCTTGACTTTTTACTCGAGGCAATTCCAAATTTTGGAGAAAAGAGACCCACATTTGGCCTGCCGATGGTACCAGATATTTCTTCCACTTTTAATATTGTATAAAATGTAAAAATACAAATTTTATATTGTTGATTATATATTTAGTTAAGATTTTATTAGATAAGTAAAAAAATGAATAAAAAATAAACTTATTAAAAAAATAAAACAAAAAGAAAAAATTCGAAAATGAAAAATATAATGCAAATTCCTTGGCAAATTAACATATTTTTGCGAAATTTTCTTGACTTAAACTCAGGGCAATCGATTTTTGGGAGAAAGGAGTATGATTTTTGGTCTGCCGATGGTACCACATATTTCTTCCATTTTTAAGATAAAAAAAGACAAAAAAATTGGCTCAAAGAAGGTTTGAACCTGGTCATTTTTGAACCGAGTCCAATAGACAAGCCACTTGACCACACAGCCGCATTACTTCCTCTGTAGACTTAGACAATATTAATTGCACAGAACTACCAATGCACCTTGTCGATTTATGCCTTTAGTACAGGCCGATTGAATACCTACTATCGTCCATTGAATAGATGCGGAGAAGGAGGAGGAGGAGGAGGAGGAGTTCGGACAAATGGTTTTGAGTGATTTTCTAATGATTGCTGCAAGTTTTGGGCGATTTCTCGCGAGTTTGGGACAATTCGATGATGCTCTTTCCAATGCAAAACGAATCAGAACGATTGGATTCTTCTGTGAGGAGCAGGAGCCTTATCAATTTTAAGATCTAGCAATAACCCCGAAAACGTACACCTGGGTCGAAAAGAGGGGCTGGGCGCTGACGGTCGCTATGCTCCCTCGCGCCAGCCCAATATCTCTTCCACATGGCCAAGATCTAGACAAGTCTAAAATGCTACAGCATGAGCCACTTATGAATTGTCAATAATCAAAAAGAACTAGACTAGGTGTGACAAAATCGTGATAAATTTTGAATAATATTATAAACCATTTTGAGTTAAAATTTTAACAGGTTCATCTACAAAATCCACTGATCATTCATAAGCAGGCGGCAATTTTGGCACAAAGAGGACAAAAATTAGTGAAAGATAGAATAGAAAATATAACTTGTGAAATAAGAAAATATGTTAAAATGTAAGTAAATGCTTTGAAATAAGATTAAAAAAATTCTGAAATTTTAGGCATGATAAAATTATAAATTTACTAAAGGAGGCGTAACAAAAAAACTAACAAAATTGAAATTATATCGCAAATAGAAGGGTGAAGTTAAATTTTGCTGGCATCTTCGACATGATCATTTTTCATTCTAATCTGAATCACGTTTCAACTTTGACATGCATTTTCAACATTTTACACTGTTCTATGAATAAATACGGTTCAATAATAACTTATCTTTTAAGCAAAAACCGAAGACAAAACAAACAAGGTATTCTCGGCTGTTGCCAAGATGCGCGGCCTTTGTTCCAGATAATAAGCTAAGCAATTCCTTTTAACTGCTTTAAGATACTGCCGCAGCAAATGTATCTGCCAAATCTAAGCTGAGTTTATTGAAAAACCAGTAATTTACGGATGTTCGAAATTTTGAAACATCAAGATTTTAGGTTCTTGACTATAAATCAAGAAATAATAAATGTGTCGAAAAATTCTATGATCAACTTCAATATATCACCATAAGAGACGTACATGCCAAAATTCAACTGATTTCATTGAAAAACCATCGATTTATGGATGTTCAAATTTTTGAAACATCAAAAATTTAGGTTTTTGGCCATAAACTGAGAAATAACAAATATTTCGGAAATTCCTTTTGCCAGCTTCAAGATACCATTTCGACGGACGTACCTGCCAAAAACCAGCCAATTTCGTTGAAAAACCAGTGATTTATGAATTTTCGTACTTTGAAACATCAAAAAATTGAGTTTTGGGCAAAAATCGAAAAATTACATCAAGCCCAAAAAATGGCCTGGAGATATCACCCAGGCGGACTTTCATGCAAAAAATCAGCCAATTTCGTTGAAAAACCAGTGATTTATGAATTTTAGTAGTTTGAAACATCAAAAACTTGAGTTTTGGACGAAAATCGAAAAATTACGCCAAGCCCAAAAAATGGCCTGGAGATACCACCTAGGCGGACTTTCATGCAAAAAATCAGCCAATTTCGTTGAAAAACCGCGGAGGCCCGGCCCTGGACAGACATATATATATATATATATACTAGTAATATTGGTCAGTGGCCGCGCTCTGCGCGGCCACCTTTATAATAAAACCAACAAATAAGAAAAATAAAAAAGTAATCTGACACACCACAGCAAAGATAAAAGAAACGTTTGAGAGCATAAAAATAAGAAGTTATTTGACCATGTCATTCAGGCAGTATTTCAAACTTGATACAACGTTAATCAGTGGTTCTATCACCCATTGAAAACCAAAAACATGTATTTAACTAAAAGTTAAAATAATACAAACCATGCCAAAATTTACCTTCATGAGGTTACATTTCGTGGTTTTGTTGCCGTGAGTTCTAAAAGGAATTACTTAATGCATCCTAATCACATCAGGCTCCTGGGTAGGCCAAAAATCAAAAAATTGTCATCAGTCAATCCATTTATTTTCAAATATTTTATTAAAAACTTTGATAACTAACAAACGGAATTAAGACAGAATTGTTGTAGCTGCAACTGAAAAAAAAATTCAACCAAAAAAGTTAAAAAATGGAGGAGCTATGATGTTTCAAAGTCAAAAAATGCTCAAAAATGGCAAAAATGCGAATGTTTTTGATTATTTCATGTCTTTAACATTTCCCATGCATGGATAACCCCAAAAAATATTGAATAATTCGTCGAGACTGATTCATAGAGCTATCACATGTCAGGATAAGTAAAGAATCCAGGGAGCCCCGAGACCCCTCCCAAAATGGCATCACGCGTATTATATAAGATATATATGCGGACAGACGGACGCAAAAATGGGGTAACTGGTTAAGCTGGCCTTGGCCGCCCGCCGCTTCGGGCAGGGCGCCAGAGCTCCTCCGGCCTCCGGGCACGGGTGCTACGGCCCCTACGCTTCGCCTAGCATGCTTCGCATGCTAGGCTACGCTCCGGGGCCTCCGCACCCATGCCCTCCGGCCTCCGGAGCTCTGACTGCCCTGCCCTCCGCGGCAGGCGGCCTTCGGCCGCGCAAAAATGGAATAATACAGGTGACGGGATTCCTGCCATAAATTGCCGCCTGCTTATGAATGATCAGTGGATTTTGTAGACGAACCTGTTAAAATTTTAACTCAAAATGGTTTATAATATTATTCAAAATTTATCATGATTTTGTCACACCTAGTCTAGTTCTTTTTGATTATTGACAATTCATAAGTAGCTCATGCTGTAGCATTTTAGACTTGTTATGAGAATGGATCGTAAAAATAAAAAAAATGATTTTGCCCTAAGTTAAATGGAAAGAGCTTTCAGGGTAGTTGGGGCACAACAACCATTTCATCGAAGTTATTTAAGCAGTGAGGGCATAGTTTAATAGCTGGATTAGAGACTGGGCGCTATTGATATACTAACACTACACTTGCACTAGCAAATGAGAGAAAGATTGGGAAAATTATAGGCCATTCTTTCTGACAACCGGAAGGTGTGGAGCGTCAAACAGGGTCTGGGAGTTTACCTGGGCAACGAGAAGATCACACGGGCCGCCAAGGTCCTCGTCGCCTTCACATCCAGGATAAGCCAGACGCTTTGCCATCGCATATACTACCCTCCAAAGCTTACGCTTGACCGGTCGATTTACGCCTCAAGCAATGCTGCAGAAAGTGAGGCATGGGCCACAAAATTTGTAGAGAGCTGTATGCGAACGTAGGCAAAGTCACGCAGGAGCAGTGGAGCATAGTAATCTTAAAAGCAGTGCTGCCTGTCAGGATTATCTGTTTTTGAGGAAGCACAATTATCTCATAACGACTTGTCGTTAAAAAACGTACTGGTGTTTGCCTCCGGAAGAGTGTCTATTTCTGATTACGACCAGGCTAAGCATGTAGATTCCTCCGGTGATTTGGTGGACATAGCGAAGTGTATCATGCAGTTACTCACTACATTTCAGTTTATCCTGGACAACTCACTGGAGGCCATGCTGATCATGCTAGAAGATCTGGAGTTTTGAGAAGATGTTGTGTCAAAGCTTAAATGCGCCATTAAGGATTTACATGCAATTAGTTCCTGTTCAGAGATTGGGCAGAAAGGCTTACGTTTCTTCCTATCATATGATGGCTCATTTAATGTATCTCGCCCAGTTAATCAAAATCGAGGAGGTAATCAAGATCGTTTGGGACGACGACATTCCCAGGGGCTAGAATGAAATCCTCACGGAGAGCTCCCTTCTACTTCGGTATCCCCGTAATCCCAACCTCATGTATATTTCCCAACAAGGATTTCTAGATCAGCGAGCGCTGTATATGCTTTATCCGCGCGTCAAAATGTCTCTTCTAGTATTACTAGGAAAAACCGGCCCTTTTTTTACCAGATGCATGTGCTTACGTGTCGAAGTATTGCCTGTCTGTTTTATATGTTTTCGAGGGAGTAGGCATTTCGCATTACGATTTATCTTTAAAAAATTTACTGGTATTCTCTTCCGGCAGAGTGTATCTTTGTGACTACGATTTAGCAAAGCACGTTGATTCCTTAACTGGTTTTATAGACCTGTCTAAGTGTATTTGCCAGCTGATGACTACCTATCAGTTTATTTTAGAGCAGTCGCTCGAGGCTTTAGAGGATCTGGAGTTGAGCGAAGATTCGTTGGGAAAGGTTAAATGCACCGTTTGTGATTTACATTCCATATCTTCATGCTCGGAGATAGGCCAGAAGGAAATACGATTCTTCCTATCCTCCAATGGCTCATAAAATCCATCTTGTCCTGATTTTCCATCTGAAGCTCCAGTGTCCTTTACAAGAAAGCTTTAGTTTGTGCTTGTTTAGCTCTAGCTCTACTTGCTTTTTATCGATTTTTGGTCACCAGACTAATTTTATCTCGTGCTCATTTGGACTGTAATGTGATTTGTCAAGTTGATTGCACTACTAGCTGATGAAATTGGGGCTTCGAACAAATGAAATTCTTTCTCATTTTTAAATGATACGCCACAATTATTTAGATCGCGAACGATTCAATGTTCTTCTTCCACCAAGTTAGAGAATACATGCCTTGCCTACCAAGACACAGATTGATTTCAAAATTTTAATCATTATTGTTAAAAACAGTATAAACCAGCAATTTAGCAACACCTTTAGAAATACACTCCTTTGTCTTGTAATATGGCAGCTCTTATTTCGACGCGAATCCTCCTAAACAGTACCACTCTTGAACAGGAACCAAAAGCCCACATAAAGCATGAGAAAAGATGACAACTGACACCGCAACATTTTATTAGTGTGTGTCAAATTGAGGCAAAAGCAGGACTTCCGATGCATGGGCCTGAGAATAACTGTGAGCTGAGGCAAAAGCAAGCTAGACTTTGACGGCTCATAAACTAGGCCATGGATGAGAAGCTCCTTCTAGAAGCTGCAGTAGCTCCTCTCGAGGCACGCCTTCCACCGGACCTGGATGTGCTCAATCCTGCTCCACTTATGAAGCTCCCAAGCAAGGTGCTAGAGGTCGGCCGAACGGGTAGTGAGAGCGGTGGCGAGGACACGCATCTCATGCTGTCGAGCGAAACGCCAGGTCTACAGCTGCTCCCGAGCTCACACCTCACCGGAGAACTTCACCACCAGGCACTCAAGCGGGCAAGTCTTCTTTGCCACCTCTTCCTAGGCATGAAAGAGGGTGTACCCAGTGGATGGCGCGCTGAACATTCGCTTCGTGGCTGGGCTTCAGCATGCCCACCAGACAGCCATCTTTCACCTCCAAGGGGTACTGGCATAGTGGATGTGAGCAGTGGTGGGAGGAACGATGGGACGAGTCGAGTCCAGAAGAGCTGGAGCAGCTCCTTGGGGACCTCCACGGTGTAGATGGCCTTGAGGATGATGCGCACCAGGCTCGCGTCGTATGCACTCAAATCCACCGACTTTTCCGCTTGTCAGCTGCTGGTCCAGAAACTACGGCAGGGGTTACCTTTGGATGGTTGGCCTTGTGCTGCTGGAAGAAGGTGGACATGTCGACGAGTGTATCAAGGAGCGGCCAGAGGGAGACGCCGTCCTCACAGCGCAGCTCCACTCTGCCCTCGCCCTCCCCCACTTCCAGCTGCAAACAGCCTTTCTTCACTCCACTGGATGGGAGGGACAAAGGTGGTACCTTGTCGAGGAGTTTGCGAATGAGCTCTGGCTCCGTGGAGGCGGTGATGACGGAGGACAGGAGCTTGAGGGGCTCCAACTCCTCGGCTGCCTCCATCTCCAGCTGGATCTCGCCCAGCAGGATTTGCTCCTTGCTCGGATTCACTCCCACTTCTTCGAAGCAAAGGCTGAATGTCGGCTTGGCAGCTTCTTTGAAGACTTCGAAGTCGAAATCGTCCCCGTCCACGGTTTCCCACTCCTTCTGGTCCTCGTAGCAGAGGGCGAAGCTGATCAGCCGAGTCCTCAGGCCCTTCTCTCCAGCCACTGCCTTGGCCAGCCTAAGGCCGGCGTAGAGGTAGGGCGTGACGTTCTTTTTTACGTCGACGCGGATCCAGACGCGCCAGTCATAGCTGAGGCCGTTGATGACGGTGGTGAAGAGCTCGGGCTTCTCGAAGACCTCTTCTTCCTTCAGCTGGGCCAGGTAGTCAGCGCAGGCGATGCGGAATGGGAACTGGAACTCCGGATTTGACATGGCACTCCACTCTTATGAATGTAGAAGAGGCTGGACTAGGCGGTTTCTACAAGATGTGCGCACATAGAGCTCAGGCTCAGGCTTAAAGTCATTCAAACAATGCTTTTCAATTGAACAAATCATTTGTTGAACTGCGCGCTTCAAACAAACACCAACATACTGAAACTGCGCGCTTTTTTTGCTTGTCGGTCTGTTAATTTTAGTCCATTCTGTTTCTTTAGGTGAGGAAAATATGGGTGGAAAGCGTGGGTGTAGGGGAGGTAAAAAAGTACGTCAGCAAGCGCTAGAGACGGCATTTGGAAGCAACATGGGAGAGACTCAGTACAAACCGGGTGGCAAAAAGATAACTTTGGCAAAAAGAAGTTGCCAGCTTTAACAGGGTACTTTGCAGGACTGGGCTTCACGCCTCTGCACGCTGTTCCATGGCAAGAGCTTCCGCCGCCACTGCACAAGCCCATCATACTCCGCAACACTCGCCGCCCTTCAGAAGGCTCGACGACAGACGAGGATGAGCTGATGGACGCGGCTGACGATGCCGACTCTATCGTCTCCGGCCTTTCCCATCTCTCCGGCCAGGCAGGAAGCAATGTCTGGGTAGCCTTAGCCTTCTACATTCATCATCAATCTCAAATCTAAGCCTTTCAAATTGACAGGAACAGGAGCATCGTCGTCTCAAACGGGGTTCTGGGAAAATGAAGCGTTCCCAGAAGCGTAGGCAGCGCAAGGCAGCTGAACGGAAGGCCAAGAGCGAGAAAAAAGAGGAAGAAAAAGAAAGCTCCGAGAGTGACGTCATTGAAGCCATCAGTCGCCTCTTCATTTGAATCATTTGTTGGCCAGATAAATCTTGCAAAAAATGCCAAAAGGCGACCTCCCAGCGAAGGTTTCCAGCTGGGCGCTAATTACTAAGGGCCGGTATTTTGGAGGTTTGGTCGCCCCAGCCACTTAGTTACTTAGGATAGTAGGGGTTAAGCAAGCGCCACTGATTCAGCGACTGAATCGCCGGAAACGCTCCAAGTTTGTGAACTAAGAGGTCGTATATATTAATGCTTGATTAATTGAAACACGGCAGCAATGGGTACCGGTTAACGTCAGCAATCGATAATAATCAATCAATTAGGGGGTCTTGTGTCGACTGCGACGTGTTTTTTTGCTATGGCAAAAGCTCTATCAGAATCCGAGGAGGTGTAGTTTTGGCACTCTTCCTTTAAGAACGGGTTTATTAGTAAATTGGGCTGGCGCGAGGGAGCATAGCGACCGTCAGCGCCCAGCCCCTCTTTTCGACCCAGGTGTACGTTTTCGGGGTTATTGCTAGATCTCCATTTTGATAAGGCTCCTGCTCCTCACAGAAGAATCCAATCGTTCTGATTCTTTTTGCATTGGAAAGAGCATCATCTATTTGACCAAAACTCGCGAGAAATCGCCAAAAAGTTGCAGCAAGCATTAGAAAATCGGTCAAAACCATTTGTCCGAACTCCTCCTTCTCCTTCTCCTTCTCCTCCTCCTCCTCCGCATCTATTCAATGAACGATAGTAGGTATTCAATCGGCCTGTGTTAAAGGCATCAATCGGCAAGGTCCAATGGTAATTTGATTTTGTTAATATAGGTCAATTGTGTACAGTGAATCATCGGTTGTGTGGTCAAGTGGCTTGTTCGTCTGACCTGGTTCGAACTGAGCTGGGTTCGAACCTGGCTCAATGCAAACAAATTTTTGGCATTTTTTTATGAATACTATTTTTTTGCCATTTTCTAAAAAAGCACCATTCTTGTGTCTTAAAAAAGGTAAAAGCTAAATTTTACAAATAGTTTTATGTATTTAAAGTAGAGAACCATCGGCAGGCCAAAAGTATAGCTCTTTTCGCCGAAAATCGATTGTAATGAGAAAATTTCTGAAAAATATATTAACTTACCAATAAATTTGAATTGTATTTTTCATTTTTGAAACGTTTCGTTTTGTTGCATTTTTATAAAATTATATTTTATTTTTATTTAGTATTTATTTAATTATCTAATAAAATCTTAACTAAATAAATAACCAACAATATAAACATTTTTATTTACATATTATATACTATATTAAAAGTGGAAGAAATATCTGGTACCATCGGCAGGCCAAATTTGAGTCTCTTTTCTCCAAAATTTGCAACTGCCTCGAGTAAAAAGTTAAGGAAATACAAATTCTACTAGTGGAATCTGCTGCGTCATCTGCATTTTGTTTTTGGGCGCGCATGGAAAGAGACACTGAACTGCGCGCCAAAAACAAAATGCAACTGACCAAGCAGCAGATTCCACTAGTAGAATTTGTATTTCCTTAACTTTTTACTCGAGGCAGTTGCAAATTTTGGAGAAAAGAGACTCAAATTTGGCCTGCCGATGGTACCAGATATATTTATTCTGCAAGCCATTCTATATTTCCCATGTTTCGCATGTGGTTTTTCGCAAGCATATGCGTTTTGCCGCAAATTCTCCAAACGGATAATAAAAGAGCGAAATAAGTCCTAAAACGATAACTTGAACGTGGATGGGCAAAAGCTGAACTGCGAAGCGAATCGTTGGAAAAAGCACTAAAAAATTCTGATGCACATATCCAAGGAGAGAGGAAGGGGCACTTGGTTTGCCGCAACTATCACTACACACATCCTTCCGTCAATCACCTTCCCTCTCTGTCCCGCAGGCCCGCTGAAACTGGCTCAAATGCTCCTTAAGGGCGATCAGCAATCTCCATCACAGGCACCCGCCTAGTACACACTAACGCTCTGCTCCACACACCCCTTGCCTGTCCGAAAGCGAAAGAAAAAGACTGGAAGCTTGAGCCGAGTGAACCGGGTGTATGGCGAAAGAAGGAGAGCAGTAAACTTGAGAAGGCTGCTAGATGAGGCTCAATGAAGCTCAATGAAGGGTATGAGGTGCTGGGGGACGTAGGGGCGGTAGGGTATGGCGGAGTCCCTCAGAGCGCTGGCCGCCAGGCAAGCCAGAGACCGAAAACGCAGCACGGGGATGGGCAGCTGCGGCCGCTTGGAGTTGAGGGCGGACAGAGGACTCAGGCCATCGGCCGCCTTCTGATCCAGATGGGCGCCGCCTTTCAGCAGGGCATTGACGATGGAGGGGCGGGCGGGCCCGGTGGAGTGGAGGGAGAGGTGGAGGGGACTGCGCCCCTGGGCGTCGACGACGTTGGCGTCCGCGCCGCAGCCGAGGAGCAGTTGGATGACGGCGAGGGCGGGGAAGCGGCAGACGGGGAAGCGGCCGATGGTGGTGGCGTCGGTGGAGCAGGCGAGGTGCAGCAGGCTGCGGCCCTCCTCGTCCCGGGGGTCCAGGTGGAGGACGGTGTAGAGGCTGCGGCAGAGGGCCGACTCTTCGGAGGGGGCCAGCTTCTCGGCTACACGGGTGACCAGGCAGACGAGGTGGAGGAGGGCCAGGGAGAGGCGTTGGAAGGATTCTTTGAGCTCCTTCCCGGCGTGCACGTGGAGGGAGCCGCCTTCTTCTCCCTCCTTAGGCCAATTGTCAGGTTATTAGGGGGATGTAAGGGAAAAGAAGGAGAACCTCGTCCTGCTCCATGCCGCGACGGATTTCCTCTACTGTGACCTCGATGACGGCGTGAAGGTCCTTGAAGGCTGGCGGACGCACTGAGCCTTGGGGATATGACGTGTTTCCCTGCAGTATATGTCTATTTGGCATCAGAATGCTGGAGTGAGGAAAGAGGAAGAATTGCCTGAAGATAGTCGTTGAGCATGTAGGCAAAGAGCTCGGCAAAGCTGACGATGGTGCCCTGGGTCATGGTGCACAGAGGCTCCAGAGCTCGCTGTTGCAGTCTTCAAGTTCCGACAAACAAGAGTGAGAGAAGGGTACAAAAGGGAAGAGTGGAGGAGTACCGAAGAGCGTGCATCCAAAGGTGTATGCAGCGGTCGAATCGGCCTACATCCGCATAGATGGCGCCCCGATAGCGCAGGTAGTAGATGGTGTCCGCATGCGACGCCCCCAGGATCCTCTCCCGCATCAGTAGCGCCTGCATGCGCAGCATGTCCGGCTCTCCCATCTACAACATCCCTCCTCCTCATCCTCCACCCTCCCCTCATAGACCAGGCAACCTTCTCCTCCAGATCGGCAAGGCTGCGCATCTCGCTCTGCCCGGCGTAGGCCAGACTCGCGGACTCGGCCAGTGAGGCCTGGGCGGAGCTGGCAGCTTCCTCGGAGGCTGCGGCCGCTTCAGCCTCCCATTCCTTGGCCTCCCAGGCGGAGTCGGCTGGGGGCCCGGATTCCAGGAGGGCCAGGGCACGGCGCCAGTAGCCCAAGGCTGCGCCTGGGGGTGGAGCAGAGGTTGGGTCGTCGATCAAGAGGGGCATGGAAAAGAGGCAGAACTGAGATCGCGACGTTTGTCGACGCAGGTGGCGCCGGCCAGCTGCAGGGCCTCTACCTTCTCGCGCCAGAAGCACTGCGGGTGCTTCATCAGGTACTCTACCACCTAGATTGGAAAGGGGTATTGATTGAGGAAGGAATAAGTGAGGGCAGGATGAAGGGTACATCGGAGTGGCCAAGGGAGGCGGCGGAGATGAGTGGGCTGAGTCCGTAGGTGTCCTTGCGCATCAGGGCCCCGGCGTCCAGGAGCAGCTGCAGGATCTCCAGACTGCCTGTCTCCGCGGCATCGTGCAGCGCCGTGTTGCCTTCAATCTCACTCATCAACTTCAGAAAGGCTTCAAATGGATGAAAGCGCACCTTTGGTGGATGCCTTGTTGACGTTGGCGCCGATGGAGAGGAGGTACTTGACCACTTCCGGCTGTCGCCGGAAGGCGGCGATCATGAGACAGGTATGCCCGTGCCGATTGGCCACCTCGATGTCCGCTCCGTGCGACACCAGGTACTTCACTGCACCCATTCCCTCTTATTAGTGCACCTTAGAAGCTGTGAAGAGGAGGAGGGCACCAATCTCGATGTGCCCATCGAAGCAGGCGCCTCGGAGCGGTGTGGAGTTGGTGAAGGTTTTCTGGTTCACGTCGGCGCCGTTCTCCACGAGGACTTTGACGATCTCTAGATGACCGGCTGCTGCGGCTGCCCAGAGGGCAGGGGCTCCGTCGATTGTCTCCCCGTCGAAGGTCACAGTGCCGACCACGCCCACCTCTGCCCGCTTCTCCACCACCTTCATCCACCAATTTCATTCATGAGTTGGCCGCTAGTAGCGCCTAGAAAAGGAGAGAAACGAGATATTTGACGATGCAAAGATGCCCATTCCTAGCGGCGATGACGATGGGCGGGGTGCCGAAGGTTTTGGCGGAGAGCAGATTCCGCACATCCTCCGCCTCTCTCCCGTCCAGGAAAACCTGGCATAGGATCAGACTTGAGCCATGCAAAGGAGGAAAAGAAGGAAAACTTTGAGACGACGCAAGTTGCCGTCACGAGCGGCGTTGTAGATGATGGATCGGTACTCCATGCAGGCGGTGGCAGGAGCTGAGTGAGCGGGCTGTTGAACTGTGTTGCGACTAGCTGAGCATCTGAGCTTCCCCCGCCCGCCTTTGCACCCTGCCAAGGAGAGAGGATGGGCTTGTGAAGAGTGTGAGGGACGCGCGGCCAGAGGTCTTACAGGAGGAGCAATGAGGGGAGGGAAAAAGTGGGCTGACTTGAGCAGGCTTGAGAAGTGCAGAGGGCGCGGCGGAAAGACTGTGCGCAAACACCACCCCCAAAACCCTCCCCCCCTGTCACGAGATAGTCACGGAGCACACGCCAATGGTCACGTAGCCAAAGCCTCCTACCCACACCACCCCCCTAAAGCTGCCACCTAGGCGCCACAAGGCAAACGTTGTTCTTGGAAGGCGGCCACCCCGGGGGGCTCACGCGGCTCACACCCACATACACACAGCTTCTCCCCCCGCTGCTAGCCCCCCCAAAGCCTCCGCAAAGTCTCCGCCACTTCCCTGCCCGAGGAGGCTGTGGGGACGTCTTGCTTGTTTTTTCGGCAGAGGAGCAAAAGGCGAGCGGAAGCTGTGGGATCCGGGCGTAAGTATTGGCCGGTCGACAAGGAAGGCTCAAGTGTCCCCCAGAACTTCCCCCCATTACACCACGCACCCCCACTCTGGTGGTGTAGGTATGCTCTGCCACAACCACTCCCGCCTCCGCCTTCCTCTGCCCCCTCCACCTCAAAGCCTGCACGTCATTGGCCAAAGGCGCGCTTTTCCCACTCACATTTGCCTTCTCGTGTCTGGAGGGGAAACCGGGAAAAAACAGAAGGGGAGAAGGAATGCAGTCGGAGGAAATTGGAGAGCTGGATTTCCTGGCGGAGGAAGAGCCGCAGAATCTCATCGCCAATCAAAATGATGGTACCAGATTTTAAAATATTCAATTCAGTTGAATGGTAGGTGTTGGTGAATGAATGTTTCAGTGGCAGAGAAGACGGACGCAGAAATTCTGGCCTCCATGGCAAAGATGGAGAAGAAAAACCGTCCTCGACAGCCGCAGCCAAAGCTAGACGAAGCTCGGTTTTGCCTTCTACCCATTTCCATATTTCTGTCAAACTAAATTATGGCCCTCCTCCAGATTGACCGGCCCTCAAGGCATCCCTAAACTGCCCAAGCTCTTCTCCCAGTTCAAGCGTCGCCACAAAGACCCAGTGAGCTGGCAACAGAGACTAAAGACGGAATAAGCGGAAAAGCTTTTGCAGCTGAAAGACCTGGAGGCCGTAATGAACAAGTACGAGAACTGGGCCCACTGCCTCTTCCCCAAGTTCGCCTTCCCCGACTTCATCGAGCGCGCCGAGAAGCTCGGGCACAAGAAGAGTGTCTTTGTACCTCCTCTTCCTTCCCTCCCCCTGGCCCCACTCATTACTCCCTTGGCTGGCAGACGTGCCTGGAGAAAATGCGGCAAGGGATGCCGCTGCTGGACGAGGACTTTGAGCGACAGGCTGAGATAAGAGACGAGGAGGCAGAGGAGAATGGACCCGAGCCCGACTTTGCAGAGCCGAATCGCTTCCGTGTGGACAGTCGAACGCCCAGCCCTGTCTTTGTTCGCATTCTTCCTCTTTCAATGTTTCTTTCTCTTTCACCAGTTATTGTCGTTGTTCATGCACTGCCACCGGAGCAGAAGTGCTGCGCTTGAAATATCTTATTGGATGAAACTATGCGAGTGAAGAGTCCTGAAAGTTGAACGAAAGGAAGGCTTGTAAAAGAAGATGATGTGTTTTGAGGGTGGAAGCGATGAGGAAGCAGGGCCAAGCGGTGGGCGTGGAGAAGGGGCGGAGGAGGAGGTATTTCCGGACGATGGTGAGCTGGATGAGATGATGGCGATGGAGGAGGACGCGGCACCCTTTCACCAACCCACTCCACAGCGCAACCGCCTCTTGTCCAGTGATGACGATGATGACGACGCTATTTTCAAAGCATAGAGTTACATTTACCCTCACCTGTCCTGTATGCCTTATCAAACGGGCATTTTTGGACTCTCGCTTCTCTTGCTTCAAATTTTTCAGTGCAGTACCGTTTTAGAATCGGACGAACACCGTATAATCCGAAACATAGACGCCAAATACATAAGAAACTGTAAAAGCCATCGGCTACGCCATTCAATCCTTTCTTTAGTAAGGTTGCTTGTACTGGCACTCAAAGTAACTTCTCTAAATGTGCAAATAAATTTTAAAATGACAACTGCTATTATTTTAGTATATTGACAATCAATCATACATTTCCTTGGCTTATATTCAGGGGCAAAAACAGCCTCGGATATTAATTCAGAAGCACACTTCGTCGCATAATTAGAGCATTAACATAGTTTGGGCGTGATTTCTGCTTATGTGGCTTTTCGACAACTGCTCATGTTCTCCCGCACATTGCTGGCTGGTTCAATATCTTGAGCATGCTTCTCTGTTTCCAACTTATTGTCGCCAGTTTGTTTCTGCTTGACGTTCGCGGAGAAGATGATTACAACACAAAAGCCCGCCGGGCGTGCCAAAAAAACTGCAAGTATGTGTCCTCTGCAATATTACGAGATAATTTTTATGGTCCGTCGTTTTATCAGGCATGGAGCTTGCTTGAGTTCATATTGCAATTTAGTTCTAATTGGTGATTTGCGTCGGCCTGGTTCCTCGTCGACTGAAATCCGCTGTGCTTATGGTTGTGTGTTAATAGCTGATATTTTTGCGCGGCCGACGGCCGCCTGCCGCGGAGGGCAGGGCAGTCAGAGCTCCGGAGGCCGGAGGGCATGGGTGCGGAGGCCCCGGAGCGTAGCCTAGCATGCGAAGCATGCTAGGCGAAGCGTAGGGGCCGTAGCACCCGTGCCCGGAGGCCGGAGGAGCTCTGGCGCCCTGCCCGAAGCGGCGGGCGGCCAAGGCCAGCTTAAGCAGTTACCCCATTTTTGCGTCCGTCTGTCCGCATATATATATATATATATATGTGTCTTTCCGGGGCCGGGCCTCCGCGGTTTTTCAACGAAATTGGCTAATTTTTTGCATGAAGGTCCTTCTGGGTGGTATCTCCAGGCCATTTTTTGGGATGGGCGTAATTTTTTGAATTTCGCCCAAAACTCAATTTTTTGATGTTTCAAAGCACTAAAAATCGTAAATCACTGGTTTTTCGATGAAATTAGTTGAAATTTCGCATGAAAGTCCGCCTTGGTGATGCCTTGGCCCCATTATTAGGGCTTGGAGAAATTTTTTGATTTTCACCCAAAACTCAATTTTTTGATGTTTCAAAATACGAAAATTCATAAATCACTGGTTTTCCAATGGAATTAGCTGATTTTTGGCAGATACGTCCGTCTAAGTAACATTTCAAAGCTGGCAAAAGGAATTTTTGAAAAATTTATTATTTCTTGATTTATAGTCAAAAAACCAAAATCTTGATGTTTCAAAAATTCAAACATCTATAAATCCCAAGTTTTCCAAAAAAAATTAACTCAATTTTGGCAGTTAGGCTTGTTTAGGTGGTGTCTTGAAGCTGTTAAAAGGAATTTATGAAACAAAGTTGTAATATTTCGCTTTGTGGCCAAAAACCTAAAATTTTGATGTTTAAAAAATTCGAACAAGCATATGTTTAAGGCTTTTGAATTAAACCAGCTGATTTTGACTAGAAGTGATTCTTATGCATGGATTATAACGTTGCTTACTTGGAACAAGGGCCGCGCATCTTGGCAATAGCCGAGAATACCTTGTAAAGCATCCCATTCCCTCTTAATTTTCTAAACGTGATAAAATACTGACAAAAGTATCAAAAAGAAAGTTTTCCTGCTATTTTTCAATCCAGCTAAAGCCTGCAGTTTAAACTAATTTAGCATAATTTTGAAAAAAGAACAAAAACGTTTGCGCTCAAGGCAGTTTTTGAAATTGCGCACATTCAGGACTCCAGCAAAGCAGGGAGCCAAAAGACGTAAGCGCGAAAGAGACCCATGTAATTTGATAGCACTCTCGCTAGCTTTGAAAACTGGCAGCCAACTTCCAATTCTTTGATCTGCTAGCGACCAGCGTCAGTTATGAAGCAAAACGAGGTTATCTATCAGTTCAACTTTGGTCTTAGCATAGGTCTTGGCCAAAGCATTACATTGCATAGAATTGAAGATAGTGAAAATTGCGCGTCTAGCTAAAACTCTACTGGCAGGACGGGGAAGGATCGGGAAGGCAAACTGAGAACCTCGTGAGTCTATTGGAGCGACTGCCGCCCGTGATCGAGCGCATAATCGATCTTCTGGACCTCAGTGACTGGGCCAATCTCCAGCACACATGTCGCTCACTCTACGCCGCCGTTCAGCGCCATGCCCGGCCCAACTCCATCTGCATCTACGTCACCATCGAGAGCCACACTCTACTGCTATGGAAAGGTCCACCAAAGCTGTGCCACGATTTGAAGGTAGAAATGCCACTAAAATACGGCCAAATAATGACCTTTCTGCTGCAGATGGTGCGAGAGGAAAAAGAAGGCGCCATTCAAGATCTGCTGGAGGCTGGGCTGAGTCGGTGGAACCTAAGCCAGCTGACAGATCTGATGCTAATCATCAGAACGGCTGGAGTTACGTGGGAGGACGGGCAGCGTCGTCTGCGAGAGCTCGAGAAGCTGGCCCACTTCGACTTGGCTCACCTGCGTCGACTCGAGGTAGCGGTGAGCAACACGAACTGCTACCAGCACATCTCCTGGCTGCCGGGGGTCGTGGCTGGACTGGATTTGGCACGAGGTGAAGTGGAAAGCGTGCTGCAACTGCCCGGCCTTCTGGGTTCAGCCATCCGCGAGCTCTACATCTCTGAGCTCCGCTTCATCAACCCCAACCACCCGGGGGCTATCTCAGCAGCAGGCTTCCCCACTACTCTGCAAGAAGTCAGGATCACTGAACGTTAATCAATTGCGGAGGCGCTGCTGGGGGCAGGCCTCCTGTGTCGGCTGCGCTAGTTCTTCCCAAGCTGATTTTATTCAATGAACGCCAAGATTGGAGCAAAAGGTGGCTGGAAGGGAAGATTGGGCGCTGCTGCAAAAACAAGGGAATTCAGGCAGAAAACCGCCAGTACAAAAGCATTCAATGTCCACATCACTCCCCGCCAACTAAAGGCCAAAGGTGCTATCGATGAAGCATGAGGAAGAGCTAACTAGCCGGGAATTGCTGAATGATTGGTCAAACGAAAAGCATTGGAATTGAATTGAGCATTTTCTTGATGGAATCCTAAAGCAAATCTGATCAAATCTCATTTTGACAAAAGCTCAAATTCCTATTTTGAACAGAAAAACAATGCTGTCTCAAGTCATGAAAGCCAAGTTTCGCAGAAACAAAAGAGCTGAGTCTGGATGACAAATGAGTGTCAAAAAAGTTGGAGTTGTGGCAAAGGGCGGTTGAGGAAAGGAGAAGGGTAGCGAGTGCACATGGGAGGTTGGGGGGCGGGTGAGTGGTGACTGGCCTAGGCTCACCCTCCTCCACTCCCACCTCTCCCTTCCCACGCCTCCCTCCAGCCCTCCTTCACACTCCCCTCCCTCCTCCTCAGCTTTCTCGTAGCAAAGGGTGAGCAGGCAAGAGGCACTGACTCGAATCCAGGGGCAAAAGGCACTCACTGGACTGGACCGCTTTGCATAACGATGCTGCCGAAGAGTCAGGTGAGAATGCGAAGAGAGGAAGGAGTTTGGTAAGTGAAAAGGTACTGGGCGGAGTGAATTTGGGCTAAACAATCAAAGCTTAGCAGCGGGACAATGGGAAAGAGTGAGTTTGAAGAACAGTGATGGGTGAGGAGCAGTGGAACGTTGAGTGCGAGCAGGCTGACAGCAGGTGGGGGTGTGGAGGTGGGTAGGCAGCTGGCTGGGTGGCCTGGAAGGGCCATTATCTGTCTTGCATTCCAGCGCCCGCCTTGCACCCTCGCATTCCTCTCTCGCTCCGCCCTCTCCTCACAAACAGCACCCCACCAGCAGTGTCCACCATGATGAAATCAGAGAACCGGGTGTAGAGGGTGTGCAAGTGCCGGGGCACAAGCAGGGACCCTCTATGCGCTTGCGGGTGATGGAGTAGGTGAAGGTGGAGTAGTGAAGGTGGACTGGGCGCTGCCGGGACTGCTGGCGGGCTGGGCGTTGCTGCTCCCATCTTCCTCCAGCTCCAGGGCGACCAGGCGGTGGACTGGGTAGGTGCTCTCGTGCCCCGTAGTCGTCCTAGCTGAGACGTAGTGAAGGATGCCGTCCTTTCCAGGGTGCAAGGCGGTGATGCGGATGAGCTTCCAGTCGGCCGCTTCCCGTCATCGTCGAGCAGGGCCACCTGGCCCACTCTCCAGTCCGGCTGCCCTCCTCTCGCCTTCCTCCACCCGTCCTTCTCTCGCAGCATCTGCAGGTACTCCTTTTTCCAGCACCCCTGTGCCTCCTTCAGCGCCTGAGCTTGATGCAGCAGTCGCCGATGCAGGGCTTGTGTGGCTTGTCCTTGAGGCGGGGGGAGCCGGGTAAGTAGGTAGGCTTGTGGGTGGTAGCCGGGCATGAGGAAGTCGATGGGGCGTAGTGGCTGTAGATCATCTGGTCCAGAGGCGGGGTGGGTGAGGGGGTGGCTGTTGATGATGACGGATAGGTGGAGTAGCAGTGTGCATAGCTCCTCGTCATCCAGCGCGCGTCCCCAGGTCAGCACTCGCAGTGCCTCTTTCAGTGCCCTCACCATACTCTCTGCTCCTCCCTGCATCCAAGGTGACTGGATGGCCCCAAAATGGAAGTGGAAGCTGGTGTAGGAGTCGTTGCCGAGGGCGGCCTCGATCTTCATCTCCAGCACTTTTGCCACCCCCACAAATGCCTTGGCTCTGTCCATGTAGATCTCCCCGCTTGTCACTCCCCGCCAGCTCCAGAGTCATCGGAAGGAGTTGATGATGGCGGTGGATGAGTAGTTGGGAAGGAGGTCGAAGAAGACGGCGCAGGTGACGTTGCAGAGGGTGACGAAGATCCAGCGCTTGCTCTCCCCATTCTTGTTCCGCAGCTTGAAGGGCCCCAGCTGGTCTGCTGTGACTGAGCTGAAGGGCGGAGCTTCGATGCGTAGTCGAGAGGCTGGAAGGCGTCCTAGAGGCGGAGGTGGAGCTGGGCTTGAGCATAGGCGGCGACATGCTGGGCAGCATTTGAGGATGAAGAGTGTGAGGCGCCGGAGCTTGGGTATCCAGTAGTGTTCCCGGATGGCGCTGAGTGTGTGGGCAATGCTGGCGTGCCCGAACTTGGCGTGGTAGTCGAGGATGATGAGGTTGGAGACCCAGTGCTCTGGCAGCAGGTAGGGGCTGAGAGTGAGGTGTAGGTGGCCTTGCGCTCGGAGGAGTCCGTCCCCATCTGGCTTGGCGTTGAAGCTGGTGATCTGGGCGGGGCTGAGCTTGGACTGGAGGGTGCAGATGATGCACTTCTCCGACTCCACTTGCTCCTCGCTCATCAGTCTCTCGCCCCAGACCTCCTCCCCCTTGCCTCGTTGCCACCTTCACATCCACCTGACAACTCCTATCAAATGCTGATAGCCTTTCAACCGCTTTTCTTCAAACAGCTCCAGCAAGTTGGGTGCCGGTGGGCTCTGGGCCTCTTTTGCTGTCTTCCTTCGTGGGCCTTTTGCCTCTTCTTGTGGGCTCTGGGCCTCTTTTGGTGCGCCTTTTGCGTCTTTTCTTGGGCTCTGGGCCTCTTCTTCTCACCCCCCTGAGACGGAGGGGGGCCCTTGCTCTTTTCTTGGGCTCTGGGCCTCTTCTTCTTGCCCCCCTGAGATGGAGGGGGGCCCTTGCTCTCAATTCCCGCCACCGCTGGCGATGCCCCATCACGGCAGAGGTGAGCGGGTGTGGGCGAGCTTGGTGTGCTTGAAGGCCTTGTTGGAGGCACCCCGTGGTGGTGGAGATGATCGGGGGGAATTGTTTTTTGGCCCTTTTGGCTCTTTTGGTGGTCCTTTTGCCTCTTTTCCTCCGTTTCCTCTCCCCCGGCCAGCTCCCTGCTGCTGGGGCGGGCCTGAGTGCTGGGCGCAGGGTATGCTCTGCTCTGCCTGCTGCTCCCCCTTCTTTCCGCCATTCCGCGGCATTCCTTGGGCGAGTTCTTCTGGGAGGCTTTCGAGCTCTGCTCCTTCATCTGGCCAGGTGCTGCTGGGCTGCTGGAACCAGTTGGGACCAGTGTAGAAGAGGTGGTCGGCGGTGAGCTCGGTGGCCTTGAGCGGGTGGGTGGCGAAGTCGGCCGGGTTCTCCTTGGTGCCGATGAAGCGCACGTTGTCCGCCTCCATGTACTCCAGCAGCTCCCCCACTCTCCTCTTCTCGTAGGGCCGCTTCAGGGACTCGCTTTGCTTGATCCACCAGTAGACGATGCAGCTGTCGGTGAATAAGTGCGTGGTCTGGAACTTCAGGTGAGAGGCCAGCAGGGAGCGGATCTTTTGTGAGGCTCTAGCTCCGGCCAACGCTCCCCAGAGCTCTGTGCGAGGCACGGTGATCCGGGTGCCGCTTTGCTTGCCTATGAGCCGGCTTCTGGCGTAGAGGAAGTCGACCTTGTTGCGTTGCTTTGTGAAGATGATGAAGCCGAAGGCCTTGGCGGATGCGTCGCTGCAGACGATGAGTTTGATGGGGCTGTGGCGGTCCAGGTTGAGGCGGCGATTGTGCTTGCACTCCCCCAGGCTGGCCAGCTGCTCCACCAGGTCCGTGTACTCCTCGCTCAGCTTCCCGTCCACTCTGTCTCCCCAGCGCTTCATCCCCAGCCCGTGCTGACGGAAAAAGAGCTTTGCTTGAAGGGTGATTGGCAGGTAGTAGCCGTAGACATTGTAGACTCATGCTGAGCCGGCCAGGAGCTCCCGCTTTGCGTAGCTGGACTTGTTCCTTAGCTGCTGTAGCTTGGGCGGGGCGAGGCTGAACTTGTCCTGCTCCAGGTCCCAGATGAGGCCGAGGGCGCGGATGGTGGGGCCGTTGTGGATGGCGCTGTCGGGGAGGCTGCTGACGATGCTCTTGTTCCCGCAGGCAAACTCCCTGAGCTCCATCGCCGCGTCCTTGAAGACAGCCCTGTAGCCCTCCGCCTTGCGCTTGCCCTCCTCCTCTGTGTCGAAGGTGCCGACCACGTTGTCCATGTAGGTAGCGTGGGGCAGGCTGTGAAGCTCGGCTGGGCTGAGTCCATGCTTGCTCCCTCCGCCTTCCTCTGCTTCTTTTGCTTCCTCTTCACAGAGGTGCCCGATGCAGGCAAGAAGAATCCAGGGACTGCTAGTTGAGCCCATGATGAGCGAGGTGAAGCGGTACACTTGAAAGTTGTTCTCGTCCAGTGGGCAGTCGAGGAACTTCGGCAAGATGACTCTGCAGGCATCGTGATCATTCTCATGGATGCTGATCTGGTAGAAGGCCTTCTTCACATCCGAGAAGAAGAGGCCTTGGTAGCAGTGGAGGTGGAGCTGGAGAGCTAGGAGGTCGGTCAGGAGATCTGGACCAGTTTCCAGGAGATCATTGAGGCTGGGTCCTGAGCGGCTTCTGGCACTGGCGTTGACGACCAGGTGGAGCTTGGTCGTCTCGCTCTCCTCCTTCTCCACCCCGAAGTGGCTCAGGTGGTGCACCAAGTGCCCCAGCAGCACCGTCCCCTTCACCTCCTCCAGGAAGCCGTTCTCCAAGTGCTGCTGAAAGACCCCGTAGTACTCCTTGCGCCCCTCCTTGGTGAGCTTGTCATGGATGCGCTTGGTCCTAGCGAAGGCGGCCTTAAAGTCGCTCTGCAGGGCACTGGCGTCTGACTTGAAGGGAAGGCGGATGGTGTAGCGTCCATCCTTGTCTCGCGAGAGGGTCTCCAGCAGCTTCTGCATCCGGCAGTCGCTGCTCCCATCCTCTGGCTCCTTGGCATGGAAGGCGAGTACGTCCAGCTCCGTCTGCTCTCGCACGGCCGCTGCTAGCTGATCTTCTTGGAGACAGCAGGCTGAGAAGCCATTTGTGTGGTAGCTGGGGCTGTGTTTGAGGTGGTTGGCCTTGACGCGGCCGCGGAGGATGCGTCCGAAGGGCAAGGAGACCTCTGTCAGTTCCGCTGACAGCGCCATTGCCTCCGCCGCGTCCGGCCCCATCACCTGCTCCAGGTAGTCCACACCCAGTAGCAGGTTCACCTTCAGACTTCGCATCCTTGCCGGAGGGAGGTTGGTGTAGTGACCCTGGAGGAGCGGCTTCTTGATGATGAAGCTGCTGACGTTGAGGTCGCCGGTGACTTTGTGCGTCATCCTGGCGCAGATGCCGAACCGGTCCCCATCCTCTCTCCGCAGCTCCAAGCTCACCTTGCTTGTCTGGCACTTCTTCTTCTCCTCTGTCTGCGCTGTCGCCATGCTCACCGTGAACCTTGGGCCCCGTCGAAGCTGCAGTTTAGCTGCTGTCTCCTCTTCGATCCAGCTGGCATCGCTGCATCCGTCCAGTAAGACTGTGACTGGCGCACTTTTTCCCGTCTTCTGGTTGTAGGCGTGGGTCTTGAAGTAAGGGAGGATGGTGACGTCGGTGAGCTGCTTGGAGTTGGGCCCGATGGCAGTGGAGAAGGAGTGGCCGAAGATGCTGTTATCCTCCTCCTCCCCCGTCTCGTCCCCAAACTGGTTGGCTGCAAAGCTGATGCCCTTGTCCTGGTGCAGGCTGGTGTGGTGCTTGCGGTTGCAGGTGTGGCAGGTTCGCTGACTGGTGCACTCGGTGACGGCGTGCTTGGAGCTCAGGCAGTTGTAGCACAAGCCCTTCTCGCGCACTATCTGCCGTCTCTCCTTCACTGTCTCCACCTCTTTGCACTGGTGAGCCCAGTGGTCCTTTTTGAAGAAGGGGCAGGGTGGTCGGGTGCGAGAGCCAGGCTCAGCGCTTCCCTGGGCCTTTGTGGCCTCTTTTCCATTCCCCGGGGCCTTCTTGGCCTCTTTTCCCTTTTTTCCCTTTTTCATTTTTCTGGACTCCGTCCCCTCCTTCTCCCCACCAACTTGACTGAGTTGGAGGCTGTAGGGTTGGGAGGGCGGCTTCTCGGACTTCTCTTTCTTCTCCTTCTCACGGACGAGGCTGCCTTGAACTTGAATTTCTAGGCGAAGCCACGTGAGCAACTCTTCCATGCTGGGCGTCGGTAGCTTCCGCTGCTCCAGTCTGGACCGCCTTAGTCGCTCTTGCATTGAGTAGGGCAGGCTGGGCAGGATCTGATAGATGAGGTCATCCTGGCTCTGGACTCCCTGGCATCGGAGTTCACAGGAGATGATGGAGAGCTTGTCGTAGAAGCTGGTGAGCTCGTTCATCTTGACGGTGCCCAGGTTGCGCAGTTTGCCATACAGGATGGCCTTGGTGGCATCCGGGTCCCCGTAGACTTCCTCCAGGATGCGATTGGCCTCCGTCCAGCTAGCTGAGTCTGCGGTGGAAAGGTGCTGCACCTTGGACTTTGCGCTGCCCTTGAGCCCTGTGAGGAGGTAGGCAAAGCGGGCGTTGTCATTGAGGCGGCGGTTGTCGGCGACGAGGTACTGGAACTCTTCGCGCCAGCGCCTGTACTCGCTCATGTCCCTCCCGTCGAAGTTGGGCAAGGCTGGCGTGAGCTTCCCGAGCTTTGGGCGAGTGGGGTCCTCGGTGTCTCTACCCGAGCGACTGAGTGCTGAAGCAAGGGTGTCAGAGAGGACCTGGATGACACTGGTGATGTCGGAGCTGGCCATCTGCGTGTTCCCCATCTCCTTCCTCCCCGCCGGCTTCTCCGCCGGCCCCCCACCCTTCCTGAGCCCGGACAGGCCTGCTTGGTCTGGGGGTAGAGGGGTAGTGGCGGTGGGTCTTGACTGGTGGCTGTGTCGAAGCTCTCGCCCCCACGCGCTCTTCCCCGGGCCTCTGCCTGCAGGCAGCGTATCTCCTCCTCTGCTTCTTGGAGCTGAGCTTGGAGAGCCCGGAGTTGGGCGGGGGTTGGCTGTTCGATGGCGGCTGGGTCTGGTGGTTGCTGACGCTGCCGTCCCCCATCCTCTCCCTCACCCTCATTCTCCCTTTCCTCCTCTGACTCCTCTTCCTCCTCTTCTTCCCCTTCGTCTCCATCATCTGCTTCCTGCTGAGCTTGAGTGTGATGAAGAGTGGGAACCGGTGTGTAGCATATGCGCTCCTTGCTCTTGTAGAGGTGGAGGGCAATGAGCTGGTCCTTGATGGAAGGG
This sequence comes from Ptycholaimellus sp. GST1_10, assembly GCA_030248095.1. Taxonomy (NCBI): domain Eukaryota; kingdom Metazoa; phylum Nematoda; class Chromadorea; order Chromadorida; family Chromadoridae; genus Ptycholaimellus; species Ptycholaimellus sp. GST1_10. The sequence goes on along the minus strand of JASANA010009371.1, from coordinate 167,859 downwards.
GCATAGAGGGGCTCCGTCTGGTCCTCGCGGCTGCAGGTGTGGCAGATGATGCGGGGGTGTTGCCGGTGGGCGTCGACGGTGGCCTGGGTGGCCACGTTCAGGGCCTGCCAGACCTCCATGCTCGCAGAGCCTGGAGGGGTGTAGGCATCATTGGCGGAGCGGCAACAGATGGTGCTGTTGCAGCGGCTGCAGAGGAACTTGTTGTAGGAGTGCTTGTTGGCGGCGCGTCCGGCGCTGAGCTGGCAGATGTTGTTGCATGCGCCCCGCAGGTGGTAGGCGGAGCAGGGCTGCATGGCCATCTTCTTCTTTGAACCTTTGTTCTGATTTTTCTAGCCCTGAGGAGGGCTTTTTTGACAGAGTGAAAGGAAAGAAGGAGTGGGCGCCAGCAAAGGTAAAGGTGAAGGGTGAAAGTGAAGGTGGGTCAAATGAAAGTAGAGGTAGGTAAGAGGGGAGCCAGTGTATGCATGTGGGTCAGGGGCCTATGCTTAGCCTAGCCTAGCAGAGCATTACGCAACAGAACTCTACTGTACGTGTCTGCTTGGGACCTAGTAGGTAGGTACTAAGGCTGAAGGATTGGGCAAGGCTGAATGCTGACGTCACAAATGCAAGAAGAACTTTCTAGAAGGTTTGGAAGGGCTAAAGAGCTAGGGGCTGCTTTTGCTGATAATGCCAGCGCCAGCAGAAGGGGTTGTAGAGAAAGTGAAAGGGCTCAGTACACACACAGGAGAGGCTAAAAGAAGAGCCTAGAGGTGGAACTGAGGTTGGGATGGACAAAGAGGCAAAAGGAGCTGGCCGTCTTGTCCGCGTTGCCGATGTCCAGGTAGCTGTAGTCCAGGCCGGAGCTCTCCCCACCGAAGAAGGCGTTGAAGAAGGAGAGGAAGCCGAAGACGATGTCGTACAGGCTCCAGATGCAGAGGCGCTGCTGGGGGCAGGCCTCCTGTGTCGGCTGCGCTAGTTCTTCCCAAGCTGATTTTATTCAATGAACGCCAAGATTGGAGCAAAAGGTGGCTGGAAGGGAAGATTGGGCGCTGCTGCAAAAACAAGGGAATTCAGGCGGAAAACCGTCAGTACAAAAGCATTCAATGTCCACATCAATTTTTCTACAACTATTTTTTTAGACATTTTTAAGAACCTTTTTGGTTTTGCTTCTCAGGAGCTATTTTAAAGAGCAGCAAGAATCGGCGAAATATTAATTATTTGACCCCTTTTTTATTGCAGATTCAGAATGTCCATATGTTTTTATGTAGCTCCGCCAATCTTGGGCAAAAAATATGCATAAATAGGCTCGCTAAAGCCTCAACGTTTAAACGTTACGTAAACGTTTGAATCTGCAATAAAAATGGGTGTCAAAAATTTAAGTCAGTGAGTGGTGATGTCACACTGCTTTGATGTCACACTGCTGCAAATTCTGGCTAACTGCAAGCTAGAATAAATTAACACACCCTTTACTATCAGATTTGAAGAGCTTCAAAGATGCACCGCAGACATTTTATAGGAGAAAGCGGTAGCATTCTGAGCCAACAGCTGATCCTGGAGCTGCTGGAGCGGTGTCCAGGCCTGGAGAAATGCGTGACGGAGTATCTCCGCTTCAGCGACTTCATAGAGCCAGTCCTGCTGGCCTGCCTGGGGACTGGACGGAGCTTCTGCTGGAAGGAGAATGTGGGCATGCACGAGCGGATCGACGTGGTGGAGGAGGAGGAGAGCTGGCTCACCCACTTTCTCCGCCGCCAACCCAGCCTTCAGCACCAGCGCTACGACACGGAGGAATACGGCGACGCCATACATCACTACCATTTTACCACTCCCAGCATTCCTCACTTCACCTTTTCCCTAGTACTCTGCTACGTATGATCTTTTTTGATCCTTGCTAGCCATTTCATATACATCAAAGTAACCATTTGCTTCAAAGTTTTATGCCGAGTTCTCAGTTTTGTCGCCCGTCTATACCAGAACATCCTTATGACCGAAACGTGTTCATTTAGGCAAAAAGACAGGGCAAGAACAAAATAAGCAGTGCTTCGCTTGGCAGTTAACATAAATCTTTGGCATGATTGTCGCCAGGAGAGCTTAGAATGTCACATGAAGGCAATGGTAAACTTTTTGGCGCTTAAATTTCGTTTTGGTTAATGACCAAAATCGCCCCTAGAGGCTATTAACGCCACCATTAGGTATTTTTCCGTCATACATACCGCAACCTCATAAAGTTTTACCATATTTCTGTCTTTTTAAGCTTAGGCCGATGATAAGGTAAAGTGTGCCCAAAAATGGCTGATTCGGACTATTTTGGTCAGTTTCGCTAGTTTGGTCATCAACTTTCATAACATGCCCAATCGCACTTCACGTTCAGACGATATGTCACGATAATTTTTTTGTGGGATCATTGTGTGGTGATGCATAAAAATTTTGGGCTAGATTTGTTTCATTTTCAGCTTTTAGTGGGACACATCTACATCTTTCATATGCGCTCTAAATTTGCTGTATGCTGTTGAAATAAAAAAAGATAATAAGCCCAGCCCGAAACCTGCATTCTTAAACAATTGCAACTGTAAATGCAGCAGATTTTACTAGTAGCAAGTATTTCTTTGCAAATTTGCCCGGGGCGATCGTTTATATGGGAAAAAATGTTTGGCTGACTCCAAGGACCCCCCCCCCCCGAAGACTTACACCCCCCCCCCAAACTTACACCCCCCCCAATGACTTACACCCCTCCCCCAAGATATACACCCCCCCAAGGCATATATATTGAAAATTTTTTTATTGCCTTAACATACTTCTCTTTACATATCTCGAAGTTTAAACTCACGGAATTTTCATGTAGATGATTAAATACCTACTTTTTTTTACAAACATAGTTAGTCTATACCGTGTTCGTCATGCTACTAGTTAGTCTATACCGCTATATAGGGCGTAGCCAACACAAAAACTAAAAGGTTCGTCCTTTCACTGTGGCAGTACCTACTAGTTAGTCCTTACCGAGTTGAGCACTTTAAAACATCAATGAACTCGGTATAGACTAACTAGTAGGTACTGCCACAGTCATGACCTCGTCGAGGACGAGCATGCGTCTAAGCTTTTGAGTTGGAATCTTGAAAGGTACTCCTGGTAGGGGACAAGCCCCTACTCCTGGTAGGCATGCGCCGGCCATCCGGTATAGACTAACTATGTTTGTAAAAAAAGTAGGTATTTAATCATCTACATGAAAATTCCGTGAGTTTAAATTTCGAGATATGTACAGAGAAGCATTTTGAGCTAATAAAAATTTTTTCAATATATACCCTTTGGGGGGGGGTGTATATCTTGGGGGGGGGGTGTATATCTTGGGGGAGGGGTGTAATTCATTGGGGGGGTGTAACCCCATTGGGGGGGGGGGGGTGTAAGTCTTCGGGGGGGGGGGGGGGGTCCTTGGAGTCAGCCAAATGTTTACTTTTGGTTTGCCAATGAAACCTTATTTCAAAATTAAATCACCAGATTAAATGGCTCAAATTCCTTCCTTCAATCTAGAATATTGTCAACATATCAATCTAGCACTAACCCTCATAACATACACCAGGGTCAAAAGGAGGCTGGGTGCAGACGATCCTTGAATTCCCTCGCGCCAGCCAATTTGAAGGCATTCGTCGTTGGCATGGCAACTAGAGAGTAATAGGACGATGACTAGCCCTTCTGGTCTTTCGCCAAAGCTGCTGCGTCCACAGGTGCTGGATAGAGGGACAGAGATGAAGCTAGAAGGCGAGGTTGGTGCTGGTTGGGAGTCGGTGTGGCAGGAGCGTCGTTGGGCCCGCTACTCCAGCCTGGAGGAGGTAGAGACGGAGCTGAACCTGGCCAGCCATCTTGCTGCTCCCAACCAGCGCGCCGAGATGCAAATACTCGACTCCGCTCAGGTTCACCCATCACCTCATCCTCCCCTCTTCAATATCCCTCCCTAACCAGGCCTCAGCCTTGGCCATGCTGGGCAAGAAGGAGGAGCAGGTGGCTGATGGGCTGCAATTTCTGCTTCAGCTTCGGGCCCTGCGTCAGCGCCTGCAAATTCCCAACAACGGTATTATGTCGGTTCGAGCTGCTGGTCTCTGAAGATTGGGGAAGGATTGAAGAGGCAGTGGAGGGGAATGTGCGTCGGGCTGTTCGAGACGGAGGCGACCAGCTCTGGCAAAGCCTCACGCCGCTCGCGCACACCTGGATCGCCCTACTCACGCTGCCTCCTTCGGTTGTCTCGTTTCCCTGTTAGCCTGACCAAAGCGTCATAGGTTTTTCGCGAAAAAGAAAAACTCAGAATAAGAAATCGGGAATAAAGTAGAATAGAAAACGCGTCAAATTATCTATGCCCTGCCAGCCAGCACTAATAGGAAGTAATTCAGACTCCTGAAGCGGACGAAAGACTGGCCCAGGCACTAGCTCTTGCTCAAGCAACCACCAGCGCCGGTAAATTGGCCAAGTTTTCCGAACAATTCGTCCAGTCTCTGCGAAAGGTACATTCAGCTGAGAAAAAGCGGTCTCATGGACAGCCATTCCAGAGCCTTGCCGATTTCCCGGTCAAGATGAGCATGAAATACTGGTTGGAAAGTATGCACCGCTTGCTTTCACTGCGACGCTCTCTTCTAAGGCATCTTTGCATACTTCAACAGGGGTTTGATGCCTCATTCCTTCGCTCCTGGCCCCAATGAGGCAACTTTTGGAGAAAGGCAAAGGTGGAAGAAGAAATGGAAATTTTTTTCGCAGCCGAGCTACTTCGGTTCACAGATTTCCACGCGGAAACCTTTCACTGGCCCACGGAAGCCCAGCCTTATGCATCGCACACTGCGCCAGAGGCAAAACTAACCGCCCCGGCAAAACTAACCTCTTAGAAAGAAAAGAGTCTAAATCTAAAGAGTGTGCCAAGCCTGGGTGTGCAGAGCCTGCTGCTGAGTTCCTCCAATCTACTAGCCACTTTGTCCGTCTTCGATGGTTGGTCTGAGTGGCCGAAGGTGAAGCAGGGGAAAGTTTTGCTTGAAGGTGAATCGGAGTGGGAGGGAAGCGTACTCAGTGCCTGGTCTGCTTCACTTACCGCATCACTACCCGCCTTCACCCGATCTCCAGTCTCGCAGAGTCGAACCCAACTTTACCTGTTCAACTTCCTTTTTGCAACTTATTGCTGGGCGACAGGGTCATATTGAAGGGAGGACATCAAAGTGCTGCTGGGACACAGTCGCTTTCTCCTTCTCGCCATCGGTGGTGCTGATTCGGATGTGGAGAGTGTAAAGGCGATTTATGATCTTCTACTTCTGCACTACCAAGCACATCGAATGACACAGCCTCATCTTCTCCAGTTTAACCCTATATTTCACCTCAACAGCTCGCCATATCACAAAAAACTAGGTGGGAAGCGGAAATTATTCCTAATACCGACAACTTGGTTTGTCAATCAACCTGCTCTGCTTCGCATAGGTAGACTTTGCTCAGTCTTAGCTTCATTAACAATTTATTTCTGCAGATTGGGAGAAGATGAGTCGGCGTTTTCCTCAGCTATCAGGTCAGCCCTGAAAACAGTGCAAGGCATGGCTCGCCTCAGCTTCTTCCTTCTGGTAACAACACTCACCACACAACACTCACAGCTGCTGAGATAAGCGTCTATTTCCATAGGCAGTGAGTGAGGAGGAGGACTTCGCTCCCCGCCTACTGCACTACCTCCGCCAGGTGGTCAAACACGAGCTTCTGTGCTTATCAGGCAGCCTTGAATCGTTGCCAGGAGGAAGGAGCAAGTGGAACAATGGAATCATTTCTCCTCATCCTGCTTCATCTGCGTTCCTGCCATTTCCAGCACCTACTTAGCGTCGCTCTCATGCCCCTGCTCAAGTAAGTTTAGTTTGTGGATATGGGCCTTTCAGTTGTTGTATTTTAAACGAGTCAGAAGATGATCAGCTTTCGCAACTGTAGGCCTGTAGGAAAAGGTTGGGATGCGGTTCGAATTTCAGCAGTCTCTTTCTAAGAGGCAGCCACCAGAAAGGGCTGTGAAAAAGGGAATCAGTGAAAGTAGCTGGTAATGGTGCGCTTGGCGCCAGCAATCAGTTCGCAGCTCCCACATCCCGCGACTAGTTGAAAGCTTGTGTACGAAACAAGGTCCATATGCGACAATGAATACAGCTCGTGTGAATAGCAAGAATAATTGGGGCCACAATGCAAAGGGTGATTTAGTGCTTGCTGGGGTAGCCAAAGTTGGAGAGACGGAAGAGTGGCTTCGCCGCACCCTTCCCTTCGGCCACGGCGTAGGAGGAGTTCCCGCAGAGCACACGCGTGTTGTCCACCACCAGAATATCACCTGCAAAGGTCATTTTCATGAAGAAGGAGTAGGAGTGTAGGAAAGTAAATGAGGCCAACCAGCAGACATGGGCACATCGACGTAGGTGGACATGAGGAGGTGGTTGAAGACTTTCATGGACTTGTAGAGGAGCTCCTGGGTGCGCGGCTGCAGCAGCACATCTCGAAGCCGGTGAGGGTTGTTGAAGCAGACCGAAAGTAGGCGCCCATCATCGCTCAGCGTAAACAGCGGCCGGGAGGCCTTCTGGGCCCCGTCGGTGGACTTGTAGGCGATCTTGCGGGTAGTGGCGAACTCGAAGAGCTCCGGGTGCTTGGCCTGGAAGACCTGGGCCAGCTGGAAGCCGTCGGCGACCATGAAGGAGCCGATGCCGGGGCTGAGCGCCTTCACCGTGTGCACGCGGGGGACGGCCGCCAGCTCCGGCAGATGGGTGGACAGTGGGTAGGCCTTGCCCAGACGCTTCTCCCAGGCGCCCAGAGGGACGGCGTCCTTGAAGCCGAGCAGATGGGTGAAGTCGCCCTCGGCCAGGTTGTGGCCGGCCTTGATCTTGACGACGCCGTAGACCTCGAATGCCTGGCGGAGCTTCTGGGCCTCCTGGGCCAGGTCGTTGGAGACTTCGGGGAGGGGGAGGCCGCGGGTCCAGAGGGCGGCGGCGTCGGAGCGGAGGGGGACGGCGGGGCCGGCGGCGGGCCCGTGGGCGTGGTCCCAGAGCCACTGCGTGTTGTACTTGCTCACGTCGTAGGGCGGCCACTGGATCGTCACTTGCTGGCCGAGCTTATCCACGGAGATGCTCTCTGGGCGGACCTTCAGAGGGGCAGGGTTGAGGAGGGGGAGGGGAAGAGGGGGTAGGAGGGGAACCTCCATGGAGAGCTCGTTCATATGGAGGATGCGATGGTCGGTGGAGACGTCGCGGAGCCAGGCGAAGGGAAGGTTGGAGGAGCTGCCGTCGGCCCAGTCGATCTGCAGCTTCTTCTGGTCCTCGCTCGTCTTCACCTGCAACCCGCCCTTCAGTCCCTTCACCTCTCCTCTCCCTGCAACCTTCAGCTCTCCTCTCCCTACCAAGGCCCGTCTCTTGCTGCCCTAGCCACCTCTGTGATATTTGAGCTGAGGAGGCTGACCTTGTTGATCTTCCGGTTGTTGTGAGCGGAGGAGGAGGCTAGGCGAAGTCCGTTGCGCATGGGTGGCGCGGAGAGAGATCGAAGCGGCAGCATGCTTTCAAGGCACCAGTTTGGCTCTGTCGATGACTAAAGGTCTGCAAAGACCGCGAAGTGAGAGGAAGGTGCGAGAAGGAAGCGAAGGAGGCTAAAGGCCAAAGTACACAAGTACTCGGTGCGCGGGTCACGCCCGACTCTTTTATCACCGCTGCAAAGCAAATCCTGCCCTAGACTTGGCAGTAGACTATCAGTTTGATGGCTCAGAGATTCTATCTAAAACGGGATGCAATTTGCAAATCGAGCAGAGGCTACAAAAGCGGGATTGTCTTTGCTAAGGAGGTAGAAGAGTGGGCGAGGCTGCAGTGCAACGCATATAATGGAAGGGAGGGAGAGAGGGATGTGGAGGGAGGGGCGGGGTGTATGGGGGCCAGGGGTGGAACAGGAGTGTAGGGGGTGGGGGAGGAGGAAGGCGGGGTTTTACGGGGCCGGGGTAGGTCATGTGCCGTTCACGACAGGCTCACAGGGTGTACGTAGGTCTGCTGGGTGGAGTAGAGGGAGGCGAGGGGGGCGTGAGGCAGCGATGCGATCACGTGAACAAGCTGGGCTGCGCAGTTCTTTGGCCCCCTCCTTCCCCCCACTGGTTGGGGCTGCGCAGATAGTGGCAGGGGGAGGTAGGGGGAGCGGCTTCTATTCTGCGCAAGGGAGACTCTGAGATGGTCCCTCATCCTCCCGTTCATCGCGTGTCCTTCGTTGCCAACTATCGATGAACTAGTTCATCTGATCGACTCATGAGCAAAGATTAAAAGAAACACGAGCAGCAAAGCATGTTTGTCAGGGAGAAAGAGGAAGGGTCCCTGTGGCAGGTAAGCAGAAATAGACATTTCACACGTGGCTTGTGTGGGGCTTTCACGTGTGCTGGCACCGTTTTTTGCATGCTTTTCCAACGTCCCACTTCAGCCCTTTAGCATCTCTGCCTCCCTTGAGTCCTCTCTGAGGCTGGTTTTTACAGCACGGCCCGTTTTTGCAGGCTCCAGAAACTTCGCTTCTCCTTCGACTCGTCTTGCGTCAGCCCGCCCTTCACCAGTTCATTGCCTTTCTCCATACAGCCCCCTCTCATACCAAAACAGCATACTGAAGCAAGAGATAAATTAAAAGAAAAAGGTAGAAATTGATGAGCACTGTAAAAACAGAGGGAGGGCAAAGAGTGGGGAAAGAGGGAATTTGAAGGCAGCTGCTTGACTGGCTGCCAACAGAGCTGGGAGGGGAGTGCGTGGCTTGTCTGGATGGAGCCGTCTCTGCTCTCCATGAATACCTGCTTACGGAGAACCGTCCATTGCTCCACCTTGCATCTGCTTTGGCACGCCACCACCAGCAACCCTACTCGCTTAGCCTTTCACAGGTTCCTTTTTCTACCAGAGCACCAATAGTTCTTTGTTTTCTCATATTGCCTCAATCTTTTTTTGCAAAATATTTATTCAAGTATGAGTGTTATTGTTATGAAACTATGAAATTATTTTCTTAGTTAGGAGAAAGAAAGTAGAAAAGAGCAAGAAAATATGCGGCACTTTAAAGCACAGAGGCGGGGAATTCCTGGCTGCCTGGCTTCTGCACGTGACAGGCGGGCGCACTCGCCAAAAACTAGCACCACACAAAGGCCAAGACTCAGCCCAGTCAAGGAGCATTCTTATGCTCCGCCTCCCAAACCCCCTTGCCAACCGCGAAAAAACATTCATCCACAAAATACCGAACAACAAAAATAGAAAAACAGCACGAACAATTTCAGATGCTTGGAGAAGGGGTGAAATATTGGCTGCAAGAGCAGCACATCGCTTACGTCGGCGCTACCTTCAACTCGCTAGGTTCCCATTCCCACTCAGCCTCATTGAGATCAGCCTTCAGGAGCTTCTGCAGGCTGTGAAGAACCCTCGGAGCCAGCTCAACGACGTTTTCATTTCCGACTGAGACGTCAACAAGCAAAGCGGGAAGCTTGGGCTTTGCTGAAGCTTCTGGGTTGGCTCAAACACTTCAGCATTTCATGCCAATCATGATCAGATGCTTACCTAGATGCGGCAACTACCAGTGAACTTCTGGACACTGTTTCAAAGCTTTTGAGTGACAGTGAAGCTAGCAACGTTGGTCTAAATGATTTAATTCATATGAGAGAGAATTGGAATTGAGGATGAACTGACGGAGTGTCGGGAGATGTACGGAAAGTTCCCAGTGGAAAGCCAAGCGACCGTTTTGCTGTTGCGCTGGGAGTTTTGGGAGGAAGAGCCCTCAGCAGAACTGCGAAACCTTAAAAGCCATCTACAAAGAATTGCATCCCCTGCTTCAAGTGATTGAGTGGTTACAGCTATACTCTGCTTCCTATTCTTCATCATATTGCTGCAGTTCATTGCATCGTTATAAACTCTAAGCAGCTAAAAACCTTTAAAACCGCTAAAAAGATTACGGCAAAGAACTGAAAACGCAGAGACTACATAATGAATTAGCCACAGAAACTGCGCTTTAGAACTAAACTATCCAATGTACTGGGCATGTCTAGACCATCCTAGTTCATTAAGGGCTAAACGCATGGCTTTTCATTCAAATGAGGACAGCTGCTATAAAACAAGCATCCAGGCTAGTAAGCGGCATTAGTTGGTCAAAGTGAGGAAGAAAATGCGCCTTCTCCCGCTGCTGCTCTGCTTTGCGTTCGTGCTGTCCGTAGGCGCATTTTACGGCCGCAGGCCTCGCCAGTGCCATGACAACAACGGTTGTCGCTCGTTAGTGCCAACTGCTCCCAGGAGAATGAATGGGCTTTGAGATCCAACTGAATTGCAGCCGGGGTATCATGGGGAAGCCGTACTGCTGGGGCGGCCTCTGCCATCGAAAGCCATACCCGAGGCCAGCTCCTCCCCCTCGTCCCATAGTCTATGAACCTCAACCTCATCCCGGATATGGCGCTCCCCCAATTGGTCAAGTACCAGCGGGTCCAGTCTATTAAAGTCTTTAAAATAACAGCCTCAGTTCTGGTGATTGCTTCGGCTTTCGCTTTTGCTGTTTCTACCATGAATATCAGCCAAGTAAAGAACCTATTTTATCTTGCCCAAACAAAGCCCATCACATGAACTTGACGAGAAGTGAATTAAGAATGGCTCATAGCTTTAGTCGCAAAATGGCTGTTCGGCAAAGTAAGCAAAGAGGAGGGCATCGGGAAGTCTCCTTCTGCCTCCAAGCCCAAAATTTCCCCTGCCTTAAAATGTAAAAAATGAATTTGAACGACAGTTCATTCGGGGAAGAGATGGTACTAAGTAAAAGAGAATTATAATTAAGAGAATTAATTTAATTATGAGAATGGTACCAGGGAATTAATATAATAAGCCAAGGCGATCGCTTTACTTTATTCGTTCCTTCCCTTTCGTCCTCGTTTCGTCATTAGCTAGAGGATCTATATTGCTTTATGTAACTGGTTAACCAAAGTTGATTCTTAGGCTACGGTCAAACGTTCAAAAACTTTTCTATTCAACGCTCCAAGAAATTTCGAAAAGCCTTTTTCAACATTTTTTTGAAATCGGCAATTGATTTATGAGCTTTTTTGTATTTGTTCAGCTATTCTTGTAATGCAGAACATATAAAGTAAAGAATTACCGAGCCAATTTATCAGCAAGAATATTGCAAAGAATTACTGCAAATCAGCAGATGGCTTGGGGCTGATCTTCTTCTTTCTTCGATGCTTCTTTTTCTGAAATCGGTCGTCCTTGGAGATCAGTGGACGCTTTGGTGCCCGTACGTCCTTGTGCTGCTTCTTTGCTTTTCGCCTCCAATTTTTCTCCATTTCATATCTGCGTTATTAACCAATTTTTATCATTTTTAGTTTTTCTGCTAAATTTTTTTTCAGTTTTACATATTCCACAAGAAAATTACAGTATGAAAAAGTGCCAAAGAATACTTTTTGCGCCAGCTGGGTGCCTTGAGGTTTTGCAGGAAGTCAGGCAGGTGAGCACCAGCCTGTTGGATTTGGAAGCTATGATGGAAGTCAGCGAGATGAAAAGGCGATGGGAGAACCGACCTGAGCAGCGAGTGAGGCTATGGGCCATAGGCGAGCTCTGTCAGCCTCCGTCACCAAGGTGATGGCCCTCCCACTTCGCCCCGCCCTCCCTGTCCGCCCAATCTGGTGTATGTAGGCGGCCTTGGTGAGCGGGCAGTCCCAGTTGATCACCACCCGTACGCCTCTGAGCATCCACTCCTTTCAATTCCTGCCAACAGAAACTCATACTAGATCCAACTTGAAGTCCAGGCCGCGTCCGATGACCTCGGTGGAGACGAGGAACCAGAGCTGGGCTGTCCGGAAGGCCCGTACACGCTCGTCTCGCTGCACGAACGAACTTCTTTTGCGGTATGAGGGCAGGAAAAGATGGAATGTGAGACGGTTTGGTCGGTGAGTCCTCCGTGAAGAGCGGCCACCCGACCCGGCGACACCAGCTGGCCCAGTTCCAGCTCCAGTTGCTCTGTCCGATCCTTTAGAGCTTCCAAAGTAAGCTGATGCTATTTGGAGCAGTGCAGACAAGCCTTGCTCTGAACGAAGATGAGGACGGGTGGCTCGAGCCCGTTGGCAACCAGGGAGCGCATGGCAGTCAATTTGCCCTGCTCCGTGCCTATCAAAGCCCTGCCACATCATCTTCATCTCTGAGAAGGCCGAATGCAAACCAGTGAAAAGGAATTCCTGAGAAACGCTCTCCGCCGTAGTATTCTTGCGCCCGATGCTGATGAAGACGGCGTCGGTCAGGAATGTCTGTCATGGCAGGACTGCTATGACAGAGGGTCGGTGAGAAGAGGAGATAAAAGAAAAAGGACCTTGGACCACTCCTGGAGACTCTGTGAGAAGGTGGCACTGAAGAAGGCGCGGTGGAGGTTGGGGCTGGCCACGGCGGCCTTGTGGATGCGCGCCAGCTGCTCTCGGAACCCCGACGCCTCCGACTCCCCTTCCTCAACCAATCTTTTACATTTCCTCCTCCTCCTTCAGAGCAAGACAAAATCTTGCCTGAAATAGCTTGTCGGACTCATCGACAATGAGCCAGTGGAGCTGGGAAATGTCCAGGCGAAGGCCCTGCTTCCCGCTGAGCAGCCCCAGAAGGCGTTTCGGGGTGGTCACGGCTATGTCTGCCAATCATCCTTTTTAGATGCCGATCTATGAGGAGGTGGAAGTGTACCGATTCTGGTCTGCGGGTGAATGCGCTTGAGTTTGACGAGGATGTGAAGGCGGCCTCCCAAGCCCTCCTCCACTCGCAGCGCTTCGTTGTAGATCTCAAGGCATCGTGCAGTTAGTTGGTTGCCCTGGGAGTTTGAAGGAGGAATAGAACCTGAGCAGCCAGCTCTCTGGTGGGCGCCAGAATAATGGCCCTCGGTTGAAGTGGTGGCAGAAGAGGCGGTGTTTTGCCGAGCTGGTTGAGAACTGGCAGGAGGAAGGCGAGGGTCTTGCCGGAGCCTGTCGGAGCACTGGCCATCACCTCACGACCCTTCAAACTCTCTGCCTTCCTTTCAAAACTGAAATCTCGCAGATTCAAGCCAACAGCCTGCCAGATTAAGGCCAGCCTTGCATGTAAATCAGTTGTATCTCCCCTTCACACGGTTGACTAAAGGTAAGAACGAAGAAAGAAAAAACCGCTGCCATAGCAGGCACGGCTTGCATCTGGATGGGCGTAGGACTGGTGATGCCCAGTTTCTTCAGGTTCGCCTCCAGCACTGGCAACAATCCCATGTCCTGCAATTTTGACTGTTTCCCTTCAAATTGTGCCCAGCTTTGCTCTTAGAAGTGTTCAATGGAATGGGCAGTTGAAACTGGGCATTGAGTACTTTGATTGTGAGTGCAGGAGGCGGAAGGTTTTGGCCCCAGATGTTGATGCCGTTTTCTTTTCGCAAGCGTCGAACCTTGAAGATGTGGTTTGCAGGAAAGTAGAGGAGAAGAATAATCGAAATACCTCGTCGAGCTGTTTTTGACTCCCGTCCCCCTTCTTTTTTCGCTTCTTCTCTGGCTGATCGGTACCAGCACTGAAGAACTGGATTTCTCCATAGTCTGCTGAAATATCCATTTTTCATAGAATATACAATTTTTCTTTTCCGCTATACCTGAATTACGAAGCTTGTCTCCACCATGACCATTGCTGGATCCCACTTCTGGATTTTCCTCCTCCTGAGGACAGTCGGGAAAAGAAGGTTCTGGAGTAATCCGAGCTTTTTTCTTCCCAAAGGTGCCAAAGAGGAGAGTTTTTAGTGGGTCCTTGGCCAACATTTCAGTAGTTTTGAAGGAAAGGTCAGGATAAGTGTCGCAAGTGGATAACTGCGCAGAAGTTGTTGCATGAGGCTTGGATTTTAGATGCTCAGGACTCTAAGTTTTACCTTCGGTCGTTGGACCCTATGCGCAGTTCAGTTAGTGGTCCCCATCTGCCTAGAAAAGTTCTTATCGCTGCCTTTTTTATGCTCATCTCATCTCGATTTCTTTTCAATGAATCAATTTCTAAAATAAGGCGCCATGTTTCACTTAGCCTTCTAATCGTCAATTATTGTAGTGGATATGGCAACTAGCTGCACAGAGCAAGATGCAGAAGCAGGTTTCTCGATTACTTCCTCAAAATACTTCTTCAATAACCATGTGATATAAGTGCGATAGCATTTTAGAGACAGCGAATGAAGACGGGAGCCTGCAGAAAATGAATGAGACCGCCGCAGGCCGCGTTCTAGAGGTTCAGCTCCTCCTTCAAACCTTTCACTTTCTTTCCCAAAACCCCGTGCTTCAGCTTTTCCCGGACGCCGAGCGAGAATTTGTGCGCAGCCTCGTAGCCAGCGGCAGAGATGCCGATAGCATCGTCCAACATTTGCTAAGTCAGCGACCCTTCCCAGACCTCAAATCAACTAGACCCAAGCTTGGCGTTTGCAGACCTCCACGGTGCCTACCCAAAAGAGGTGGACAGTCTCCGCTCCCAGCTACTGGATCCGGACCAGTTCGACGTCAACTCCTTCCTCAAGGTCCATCTCATCCTTCCCATTCCCTTCCCTCCTCAATCAACCAGTGACCCCCTGCCCAGATGTACCCGGATCCCGAGTGGGCCTTCGGCGAGGGCGCCGGCGAAGCCTCCCAGCTCTACACAGCGCACGCCGTGGTGGCGCTGGCCAACGAGTTCCGGCACATGCGCGAGGACTTCCTGGCTGCCGTCCTCCGCACCCACGGCGGCCACTACACGGCCGCCGTTCGGGAGCTGCGGCGGAGCGAGGCCAAGGCCCAGCCCCCCAGAGGCCCCGACACCCAGCCGATGCGGAAGCGGAAGAAGCTGGCGCCCGGCAGTGCCTACCTAAGACAGGATCGCCTAAATGATATGCCCTGGCCGCCGCAGATACACCAGCACTTCTTCCGGGAGCTACAGTTCCATCGTCATTATGGTTCCTTCCTCCCTCTATTCGGGCTCAGAATTTTGCCGCTGAGTTTCAAAAAGTACCTTCTTTTTCCAAAAGTTTTGCTCTTAGTTTAAGAAGCATTTTCTGAGAGAAGCAAGGTCATTGGAAAGGGGTTGCATCCGATTTTTTAGAACCAATTTTTTCGATTGGTTTTTGAAAATACATATCATTTTAAGATATTTCACCAAGTGGAACCTGATATTGATTAGCATATGGCTCGCAATGAGCTTGAACAGTTTTGCTGGTCAGCCTTGTATGCAACACATGGATGTGTCAGGTTTGAGCACAATTTATGAATATGAGCTCAAGCAAACTATGGACTTATGGGTATCAAATTGAAGCTAAAAGCCTTCCAAAAACGATGGTGATCCTTGATTTGAACAATTGGTTAATCAAAATCTGTAAATTTGAAAAACATGCGGAAAACCTAAATTTTGTCCAATTTTGGGCAATCAAAAAAAACTTTTTACTCAAAATTTTTGTTCAAAGTGTACATAAACGGTGCCCATAGGCGTTTTTCCCATAAAATTCTGGTCCAGATGGCAGTGTTAGAATATGAAAAATGGGGTGAGCAAACTGGAGAATTTTCAGTTTTATAGTAGCCACTCAGGATTTGGGCCTATGCTATAACACAGGAGAAAAATTCGGTAAAAAATTTTGGTCTCCAAAATAGGCTTTTCTGCCATAAATTATTTCTTTGTGCCCATCTGCTGGTCTCTATGCAATAAAAATTGCCAAAAAACATGTTTACATCAAACTTTTGAATAATTTTTTTTACCAATCCTATCTGGAATATATAGTCTGAAGATATGTAAAAATTTCACTTTTTCAGAGAAAAAAAGTGCATAGAGACCAGAAGATGGGCCCAAAGAAATAATTTATGGCAGAAAAGCCTATTTTGGAGACCAAAATTTTTTACCGAATTTTTCTCCTGTGTTATAGCATAGGCCCAAATCCTGAGTGGCTACCATAAAACTGAAAATTCTCCAGTTTGCTCACCCCATTTTTCATATTCTAACACTGCCATCTAGACCAGAATTTTATGGGAAGAACGCCTATGGGCACCGTTTATGTACACTTTGAACAAAAATTTTGAGTAAAAAGTTTTTTTGATTGCCCAAAATTGGACAAAATTTAGGTTTTCCGCATGTTTTTCAAATTTACAGATTTTGATTAACCGATTGCTCAAATGAAGGATCACCATCGTTTTTGGAAGGCTTTTAGCTTCAATTTGATACCCATAAGTCCATAGTTTGCTTGAGCTCATATTCATAAATTGTGCTCAAACCTGACACATCCATGTGTTGCATACAAGGCTGACCAGCAAAACTGTTCAAGCTCATTGCGAGCCATATGCTGATCAATATCAGGTTCCACTTGGTGAAATATCTTAAAATGTTATGTATTTTCAAAAACCAATCAAAAAAACGAGTTTTAAAAAATCGGATGCAACCACCCTTGCTCCTCTCGTACATTGCTTCTTAAGCTTAGGCTTAGGTTAAGGCTTAGGCATAGGCATAAGCTTATAGTGACGCTGAGTGCTCTCTGAAAAAGTGCTAATTTTACAACTCAATGGCAAAATACTGGAGGGCTTTCATCGCAAAATAATTGAATCCAATTTATCCTTTTCTGACAAGACGAAAATGAAAGCTACAATTGCAGACCGAATAATGGAACAGCAGAAGCAGCAGAAGGAGGGCAACGCAGAGGCTGTGCCGAAGCCCTCCGACTGTTCCGTCTGTCTGGAGGAGGTGGAGGAAGAGCTTGTGGAGTGCGGGCTGGGCCTGCACGCCTTCTGCCGCGTCTGCGTTCGCCGCCACGCGGAGACCATCGTGGGCCTAGGTGGCCATCGCATCACCTGCCTCGCCCACCAATGCCCTCCGCCCCATCTCCCCGGCCCGCCCACTCTCATGCCGCCTGCCATCACCCACTCCCTTCTACACCCGGCCACCCAGCAGCTGCTGCTGCGTCGAGCACGCGGGGATGAGGTCATTTAATTCCGTGTTCCGTTTCTGGTTGAAAAAGTGGATGAGAGTAGAGTTCCAGGTGCAAGAAGAGAGAGGAGGGGAAGGGGAGGAGAAAGAGGAAGGCAAGGATGTAGAAGGGCTGCGGCGCCATGTGGAGGAGCGAATGGCGGCGGCTCTGATCCGTCGCTGTCCAACCTGCGCCAAGCCCATCGTCAAGAGCGACGGCTGCAACAAGCTCGTCTGCCCCTGCGGCAGCAAATTCTGCTACGTCTGCGGCATCTCTGTCGCCAAAGAAGGTTCAGCTCCGACTGCCTAGCAAGGGAATGAATTGCCCCAGTTTTGGCAGGCTATGCGCATTTCCGCGACGAACAAGGGCGCAGTCTGATGCTGCAGGATGAAGTAGAAGGAGAAAGGAGGTAGCTATTAAAAGTCACAAGGTGGAGGAGCTTAAGCGTAAACGGCTTTGCAGGGAGGATCTGGAGCAGAAGGGCTGTCGGCTGTACACTAGGAACGACGAAGTGCACGCAGAGGTGGCGGCGGCGGCGGGTCGGAAGGCGCAAGCAGACTTTCTCCAGGCTCATCCGGACATCCAGCAGAAGATTCAGGACAATCCCGAGGAGAAAGCCAAGGTCCTTCAGGCTTCCTTTGCCGTTTCAATACCCCCAGCCTCTCTTCTCTGCAGGCCCCAGTTGTGGAAAAGTTGGTGGAAAAGGAACCGGAACGACGACACCGTATGCCTGGTTGGCGCTAATTCATCTATGCTATAGTTATTAAATTTTGCCCGCACCTTTGAGGCCTATGGCCGAATCAGCTGCGGGAGCGATTTTTGGACCACCTGATGCTGGGGGATGAGCTGGAGGAGGAGGAGGAGGAGGACGAGGAGCCCGTGGTGGACAACATGCCCCTGCCCCTCCTCGTCCAGCACGCCGCTCGCGTCTGCAACGAGGCCGTCGTCTTTGCCCGCAACGACTGGGATCGTCAGGCCTGCCGGGACATCCAAGCCCAGGAACTCCAGCCCCTGCTCGACCAGTACCACTCAGCAGCCCCTGAGCAGCTGCTGGACGAGGCCACAGCCCTGGAGCTCCGACGTCGCCTCCTCTTCCTCATCCGTCGCACCCGCCCACTGGCTCAGCCACCGCACGGCCTCCTCGGACGCGGCCTCTGGGGGCTGCCGCTCCAGCACCCAGTCGTGGACGAGGCAGCACACCAACAGGCGGAGATCCAGCGCAACGAGCAGCGACAGGCCCGCCTCCGCCAGGACATGCAGCACTTCGCCTGGCTCGCCCTCCGCCACCGCCAGCAGATGGAGCACCCCGTCCTGGACCCTGTCGAGCAGCAGCGCCTGCTCCATCGACACGGCCTCGAGGCTCGGCGCAACGAAGCCGCCGCGGCCGCCGCCCGCGACCAGCTGGAACGACTTGTCCAGCAGCTGCCTGTCCTACGAAGGGCTGCCCAGCAGATGTGGCCGCCAGAGCAGCCAGCCCCGCCGCCAGCACCTGAGGAGGAGCCGAGCGCCCTGAAGCTGGAGCCCCTGACGGACCCGGAGGGGGAGATGGCCGCCCTGAGGGAGGAGATGCGAGAGCGAGGACTGAGAATGCGCCAAAGACGGGAGGAAGAGCAGTGGCGGGAGGAGGAAGAGAAGCGGGAGGAGGACAGAGATGAGGCGAGTGGAGGAGGGAAGGAGGAGGAAGGCAAGGATCTGAGTGGGAAGGAGGAGGAGAAAGTGGGGGAAGAAACTCAGGCGTCCAGCGGTGAGAAAGCGACAGCAGTGGCAGAAAAGGGGAAGAAGAAGCGAGGGCGGAAGGAAAAGCTGGCAGCAGAAAGTGGACAGCCGAAAAGTAGACAGGGAGGGTGGAGAGCTGGAACTCGCCTCCGCCACCAACTGCGCCAAATACGTCTGGAGCTGGAGCAGGAACGGGTGAGGCTGTCCTCTTCTTCCCTTTCCTTCTCCCAAACTCAAGCTTTTTGACAGCGGGCACGGGAGGATGCAGAGACGGAGGCTCGTCAGCTTCGTGCTCAGCTTGCTCAATCACTGCTCCAACAACCCTCCAGTCCAAATGATACTGCCAAAGCCTTTCCTCAGGTTCCATCTTCACTATCAATTCTGCTGAATTTTCAACGATTCATTGGAGAATTCGCCGGATACGCCCTCAACTTCTACGTCCGGCAGTGACAGTTTCCAAAGTTTGCTTTCATCAAGATTGCCTTGTTGGTGGCTAAAAAGTTTGTGTTTAGAGCACGGGGAGGAGAGCGGGTGCAGTGAGGAAGTGCCTGCCAGCATTGTGCCCAATTTTCTAGAACATCTGCCGGGTGATTTTGAAGATTTGTTCTTCGTGTAACTGCATATTTAATTCATGGACAGTCACATTGTGCCTTTCCTGATCGCATCTATCCTTCACCGATTCTTTTGTGTTGAATGCTACCGATAAAGAAAGTAAATGGAGCTCAAACATTGAACATGCATCAATCAAGCATTGGGTGAATTTCTACCAATAAAGTCTATATAACTGGTGCCATCGGCAAGCCAAATGTTGGTCTCTTTTCTGCTTAATTTGAAATAAGCTCGAGTAGAAAGTCATGGAAATACAATTTATTCTTGTGCAATCTGCTGCATCACCTGCATTTTGTTTTTGGGCGCGCATGGGAAGAGAAACTAAACTGCGCGCCAAAAACAAAATGCAACTGACTAATTAGCAGATTCCACAAGTAAACTTGTATTTTCTTGACTTCCTACGCGAGCCTTTTTCAAATTTAGGGGAAAAGAGGCCAATATTTGGCTTGCCGATGGTACCAGATTACCTTATAGCATAGCCAGTTTTAATCCGTAAGCAGAACTTGAGATGGCATAAATGATGGCATGATATAAACAGCATGGAAAAATGCTCAATTAATTCAACGCCTGTAACTAATGGCAAAACTAAAGGAAAGCTCCCGTTCATTTCGTTTACAAATAGTCAGAACTCTTTGATCATAATTTGCTAGGCTCTGGTCATTTACGTTTTAGGCTAATTTTGTCTGCTGGGGCCCCAAAATTTGGGTTAAAATATTAGCTCCATCCAAAAACTCTAAACCATTGCTCAGGCTGCTATAGCATGCACAAGCGTTTTAATTTAGACTCTACCATTGAAAGTATTATTCTCGAAACTCCGTTCAAAATGTGGACCCAAAAAACTGTTCAAAATGATCTGCCATATTGCAGCCTGTAATGATGCTGCTGGCATCTGCAGCGCTATGTGTGGGTGTAAGCATTTCCTGCCCTGTGCACTTCGACTACCCGCCCCGGCCACAATACCTCTATCCGCCAGTACAATGGTGCCGGCCGGCATCGCCGAAGTGGTGCAAAAATCGCAATCTCTTCGGCTTCGGCTCCTGCTCGTTGGATTTCCTTTCAAAAAATCATTTCCTATCTTACCTTCCCATGCACACCGAATGCTGAGGCTGATCAAAAACAACTATTTAATGACCAAAACGAGAGTGGTCTGCCTGGAGAGTAGAACCTGTTGTCTTGTCCCTTGGGATCATTTATGTTGGATCAGACTCCTGGTTAGGAGAAACTGAAAAGAAAGAGGAATGCCGAATGCTGTAGGTGAAGAATAGCTATGAAATAGTAGCGATGATAGAATGGTGTTAAGAAAATGAACGTGATGCTGCAGCGGCGACACTTCCTGTGCAGAGCTCTATCCAGTGATCAAACCCGTTGGCCTCATCAACGTTGTGGACAAAAAAACTAGGAAGCTAGTGCGTAAACAATGGGTGCGCGTTAGGGCCAGCTACAACAAATGTCTTTCTGTGTACGGGGTTAGCCTTTTTCTAGAGTGTATCACGGATAGTGGCTGGATTATGGATGATGGCTGGATAAGCGATGGCTCACATATATTGGCAATAATGACAGCAACTTTGCAGAAATGTCTAAAAGGCAAAGTGGTAAGTAAACTTTTTGGGCGTAGCAAAAGCAAAACCATGATAAGGGAGAGCAAGAAACTTAATTTTTTAATGTTGGTTTGAGCTGACTAAACTCCATCTAGAATTTACGGATTTTTGACCCCATTGAAACATGAAATGAAGCATCACTTAAAATTCTCAAAGACGGACTTAAAGGCCTAGTGTCAAAAATGACACCATCACCGATTCCGCTCATATTTTTTTCATTGATAGGTGTTACCATTGTAAGCTTGCAAGGGTATAACGTTTTGGCCAAAAGGTCCCTGTTCCAGAATTAAAAATTCCCAAAGTTGCCTATGCTACAACATGGGGGAGGGTTCAAAAAAGTACAAAAAAATCATTTAAAAAAAATTTCAGTTGACGCAACACTTGGTAACACGAGGTTTGGTGTATTTTGATGCGAGACGTTGATTTAGGTCAAAAAACGGAGTTATAATTCCCCGCGTCGAACCGCGTGGCCCAAAAACCGACCAAAAATTGCAAAATTTGACACTGTGCAATATTTGATTGCTCATAACTCCTGCTATACTAAACGAAATTTGACGATTCGACCACGGTTAGAACCGTCTTAACAAGCTCTAGAAGTTGGTGCACAGACCGAATCTCTTAATACAATTTCTGCATAAGAATTTCAGAAAAACTGTGAAAAACATGATTTAAAGGCAAATTTTGATGAGGTAAAAAATATTAAATTTTTTTTATTAATTTAGACTTATTTTTATGAATATGGGTCAATTTTGGGTCGTACATTAAAAAAATCAGGGCCTCATTTGCTTAAAAAATTTTTAAAGTATAAAAATGTGGAAATTTTTTTTTTTTGTTTTTTTTTTTGTTTTTTTTTGTTTTTTTTATTTTTTTTTTTTTTTTTTTTTTTTTTTTTTTTTGTTTTTGTTGCTTGTGTCTTTTTCGGTTGGTGGGGGGTGGGTGTGGGTGCTGTGGTCTTGCTCCTCCTGTCTTCCTCTGTGCCTGGACTGGGCTGACCTGGTGACGAAGGACTGGGGATGGTAGAGGGGGCTGGGAGGCATGAAGGCAGGCGAGGGCTTGGCTGGGGGCGGCCCGCCTTGAGCCGTGGACGCCGGCTGTGAAGAGCTCTGCACCCCACTTCCACTACCGCCTGGACTGGGCTGACCTGGTGACGAAGGACTGGGGATGGTAGAGGGGGCTGGGAGGCATGAAGGCAGGCGAGGGCTTGGCTGGGGGCGGCCCGCCTTGAGCCGTGGACGCCGGCTGTGAAGAGCTCTGCACCCCACTTCCACTACCGCCTGGACTGGGCTGACCTGGTGACGAAGGACTGGGGATGGTAGAGGGGGCTGGGAGGCATGAAGGCAGGCGAGGGCTTGGCTGGGGGCGGCCCGCCTTGAGCCGTGGACGCCGGCTGTGAAGAGCTCTGCACCCCACTTCCACTACCGCCTGGACTGGGCTGACCTGGTGACGAAGGACTGGGGATGGTAGAGGGGGCTGGGAGGCATGAAGGCAGGCGAGGGCTTGGCTGGGGGCGGCCCGCCTTGAGCCGTGGACGCCGGCTGTGAAGAGCTCTGCACCCCACTTCCACTACCGCCTGGACTGGGCTGACCTGGTGACGAAGGACTGGGGATGGTAGAGGGGGCTGGGAGGCATGAAGGCAGGCGAGGGCTTGGCTGGGGGCGGCCCGCCTTGAGCCGTGGACGCCGGCTGTGAAGAGCTCTGCACCCCACTTCCACTACCGCCTGGACTGGGCTGACCTGGTGACGAAGGACTGGGGATGGTAGAGGGGGCTGGGAGGCATGAAGGCAGGCGAGGGCTTGGCTGGGGGCGGCCCGCCTTGAGCCGTGGACGCCGGCTGTGAAGAGCTCTGCACCCCACTTCCACTACCGCCTGGACTGGGCTGACCTGGTGACGAAGGACTGGGGATGGTAGAGGGGGCTGGGAGGCATGAAGGCAGGCGAGGGCTTGGCTGGGGGCGGCCCGCCTTGAGCCGTGGACGCCGGCTGTGAAGAGCTCTGCACCCCACTTCCACTACCGCCTGGACTGGGCTGACCTGGTGACGAAGGACTGGGGATGGTAGAGGGGGCTGGGAGGCATGAAGGCAGGCGAGGGCTTGGCTGGGGGCGGCCCGCCTTGAGCCGTGGACGCCGGCTGTGAAGAGCTCTGCACCCCACTTCCACTACCGCCTGGACTGGGCTGACCTGGTGACGAAGGACTGGGGATGGTAGAGGGGGCTGGGAGGCATGAAGGCAGGCGAGGGCTTGGCTGGGGGCGGCCCGCCTTGAGCCGTGGACGCCGGCTGTGAAGAGCTCTGCACCCCACTTCCACTACCGCCTGGACTGGGCTGACCTGGTGACGAAGGACTGGGGATGGTAGAGGGGGCTGGGAGGCATGAAGGCAGGCGAGGGCTTGGCTGGGGGCGGCCCGCCTTGAGCCGTGGACGCCGGCTGTGAAGAGCTCTGCACCCCACTTCCACTACCGCCTGGACTGGGCTGACCTGGTGACGAAGGACTGGGGATGGTAGAGGGGGCTGGGAGGCATGAAGGCAGGCGAGGGCTTGGCTGGGGGCGGCCCGCCTTGAGCCGTGGACGCCGGCTGTGAAGAGCTCTGCACCCCACTTCCACAACCACCACCCTCATCGCTGCAAGCTTCGCATTAAAATCATTCATGAAATGAAATAAAGTATTTCGAAGGTCCAATGCCTCAGCACAAAATAATGGAGAAAAGCAAGTGGAGGTCATGAACCCTTGCATAAACTGAGGCCGTCTCTGCGGGGTTTGCAGCATGGCGGAGGGCGGAGGGGGCATGAGGTGAACGGTGGACTGGAGAGGTTGTGCTGAGGGAGGGAGGAGGCCGGAAGCTGGATGGCCACTGAAGCTGGCGTTGGGCTTCGGCGTAAAAATGAACTCGTTCCAGGCATTCAGCAGGTCCTCGGCGGTCAAGAAAGGCGAGCGCATCTTGTCCAGAAACCCTTGCGGTAGCTCGTCCACCTCAACCCCGCCTTTCTAGAAAAGAGAGAAAAAGACAGGTAGGAGGAGACGAGCGGGAGGCGAGAGATGTGTGAGCAGTTTTCAGCGTGTACAGAGAGCAGAACGTAGGCCTGGAACTTCTTCCCGCAAGTGCAAGTCCAGCGCTCCAGTCTTTGCCGGCGGCGCTTTTTCGGAGTTGCTTCGGCCGGATCCGCTGTCTCCTCATTCTACGACTCCGCCACTTCTGCCTCACTTCCTTACAGATTATAGAACCTGGCTCTTCTTACATGGTAAGATCAAGTGTTTCTTCACCAGCAGTTATTTTCCGCAGCAAAAACTAAATACCAATAACACAAAAACAACAATCTTGGGATTATTTCTCGAGTGTCTGGGCCTGACTAAGCAAACTCCTCAAAAAAACAAGAGGCCAGCTCCTCTTGGACCAATTGCATTTACTGTCATAAAAAGATTCGTCGTCAGTGACGGTTCAAATAGATAGGCTTGGGCTAGAGCATCTAACTTTCATCTTCCTGAGCAAACAATAATTACAAAATAATACGTTTGCCTCGCAAAAAGTGGTTGATTAAATACGAACTGAGCAGACATAGTTGTCCCAAGATCCTTATGCTTTTGCCCAAGCCTCATTTTTTAGTTAATTCATGGATCGTTCTGTCACCATCTTGAACGTTCAAACTAGCGCTCTGAGATTGTCTCGAAGGTTGTAAGCTGCGCGCTAGCCTTCTCCCTTCTACCACCCATGCATAATTATTTTCTACGCATTGCATTTCAGTGCTAGGCCCGGCGTTCAGCTTTTTGAATCTAATGAAATAATCAAACATTTTGTGCGAGAAATTGATATGCGCCATTTTCTAGCTTTGTATTTCCAGCATGGGCAATTAATTCAGTTTCATTTTCTGCGACTGCCGTATCCGTTCTTTTTGCCCTCACAGCTCCTTCATTAAGCATTTCCTCACCTGGGAGAGATTCAAGGACGAACCGGAGAAGCTTGCTAAAGATGCAGCGCAGAAAATTTTTATCAGATCTCAACAAATAGAGGCCATGAACATATTTTTAGGGAGCCCAGCTTCGCCAGGTTGCTATCAAAATTTGCAGAACGAAAAGCTAGCACAATACACCGATGGCAGAGGCGAATGAAGATCAGCTTTCCGCGTCGGACAGAAAGCAGAAACAGGTTTCCTTCCAGTCATCCTAATTTCCTGGCTGTTGAGCGGTGGCAATTTTTGAGGCTCGGTTGCCTGAGCTGCTTCGCGGGTGTTCCTTGGTGGCAGGAAAAATCCTGGCCTGCACCTCCGTCTCCGACTGGGCCAGCATCAGCATGACCTGCCGCACACTCTACGCCATCGTGGCCAGGGACGCCCGCATTCGCTCCATCACACTGGACCTCGGAGAGGATGCCGTCCGACTGCGCATCAGCCACCGTCCACATTCCGAAGGCCCCGAATACGAGGGGCCGGGATGGCTCCGGCTGCCAGCGACTCAGCCGCAGCGTCAGCTCACAGTCCTCGGCCTCCTCTACAACCTCCAGCAGCAGTTCAGCCTCAGCCAGCTCCGCAACTTCAACATCCAGCTCCCACCCGATGACTCTTTCGGCATATTTAAAGAGACTGACCTTGGCTTCCTCTCCCCCTTCCTCACCGCTTTGGACAGCATACGCCACTGCGATATCTGGAACTGCAATGAGAAGGAGCTGTCCAGCCTGCCCGACGAGTTCTTCAGCCAGCTGACAAGCCTTGACCTCTCGACCTTCGCCTTCCTCGACGAACTGCCTTCTCTTCGACGCACAGCCATCCGGAGCATCTACTACTTCTGCCTGGCATGGACTCCGCTGCTGGGCACGGAAATGCCCCCTTCCCAGAGTCTCCCTCTCGGTCTCCGCAAGCTCTACCTCGACGCAGGCGCCAACCTCGACCGCCTTTGCTTCACCGAGCTCCTGGCTGCATGTCCCCAGCTCAACCGCATCAGAGTCGATTTCATGAGCCTCTCCGTCCTGGGCGCGGCCTTGGACGCCTGCCTGGAACGCCAGCGGGGCCTCAGCCTGGACGCCGACCGCCTCTACAAGGATCAGCCGGGTGTAGAGGCAGACGACGCAGAACTGCAGCAGGAGCTGGACGAGATGAAGCGCCGCTGCCCTCAGCTTCGACTTGTGAAACGGGTGGAACCGGCGCCGCAGTGCGATCGCCACCTCTACCTTCTGTTCGCCATCCCTGGTCTGCCCACATTTTCTGTTGCTTAATTTAAATTTCTCTTCACACTGACCATTTTGGGAGGGCAATTCCCTCGTTTTTATGTTTTCGACGCAAAATTTTTTTTGACCGCGGAGCGGCCCGAAGGGCCGCTCCGCGGTCTATAGAGGTTACTCAACTTTTGTCCTCATATATATATATATATATGTATATATGTATATATGTATTTCTGGAAATGCTGGCCCCGGGCGAATTCTCAACGGATCTTGACAAACTTTTTTTTTCCTGAAAGCTAATCTTATTTTAGGAAGATCTGGAGGGGTAGACCCGGTTTTTGAGCAATTGAAACATTACTTTTTTGGGTAGAAATGTTTAAAAGTGAAGTATGCTGAGAAATGGCGAATTCTCAACGGATTTGGACAAACTTTTTTTTCCTGAAAGCTAATAAAATTTTAGGAAGATCTGGATGGGTAGATTCTGTCTTGGAGCATTTGAAACATTACTTTTTTGGGTAGAAATGTTTAAAAATGAAGTATGCTGAGAAATGGCGAATTCTCAACGGATTTGGACAAACTTTTTTTTTACTTAAAGGTAATAAAATTTTAGGAAGATCTGGAGGGGTGGAACTGGTCCCGGAGCATTTGAAACATTACTTTTTTGGGTAGAAATGTTTTAAAATGAAGTATGCTGAGAAATGGCGAATTCTCAACGGATTTGGACAAACTTTTTTTGCTTAAAGGTAATAAGTTGTGGAGGAGGGGGGAAGCTCCGCGGTCACCTATTGCGCTCTGCGCCATATACTTGTGTTACTTACGAAGACCCGGTTTTTGGAATGAACACGAAGGGGGCCGGACATAAATTTTTTGACCCCTCCTTTGTTATTGCATATATTGACTTTCCATACAATTTTATGTTCTTCCACCAATTTTGGGCAAAAAATACGGAACATTTTGCCGTAACATTCACAAACTCTTTGCGATGATTTTCAGGCAATGAATATGGACCGCGTGGGGGTCTACGCCATATTCCACTCAGTATTGCCGAAAAGCGTTTGTATTTTTAACGTTTGTTTGTATTATCCCATTCTTCATTTCTACTATAGCCTCATTTCACGGATCAAATTACGTAAGGGCCCCTATTACCAAAGCATACTGTGTCTCTTAAAAACGCGATTCAGCTTTTTTGATTGCTTCTTCAAATATTTTGCCTTGATTCCATTGAATTTATCTTATGGTTCGAAAAAGTTTTAAAAGTAGTTTTACGGGGTAAAACTACGCACTTTTGCCCAAAAGCTACGCACTTTTGCCCAATTGATTGATTGTTTTCTTCAGCAGTGACAAACAAAAGCACTGCAACAAGATTACGATGAACTAAAGCACGCCGGTCAAACATGGTAAAATGCAGAAGGCAGTTGAGGAGGGGATGTGTGTGATGTGGCCAGCCGCTAGTGTGAGGAATTGAAGGTGGGTGGTGGCGAGGTGGCCTTTGTCAAAAACGCCCTCTGCCAAGAAGGGGGCATGCGGGGTGGAGGTATGGATGGGGTGAGTGAGGACTGCGGAGTGGGTGAAAAGGGGGGTGCCGGGGCAGGGTCCTCTTTCTCCTCGCTCCTCTATATGTGCACCAGGTGCATAGTGCGCCCTGCCCCAACCTCATCCCTGCCCACCCGCGCAGAGACTGAAGTGGAGAGTGCATGGTGGAGGTCAGAGGCAGGCCAGCTCCCCTTACGCCTCCTCTCTAGGAAAAGAGCCATGGCCTCATTCAAATGAGCCAGCGGATGGAGGCGCCCGGCCTAACAGCTTGCGACCTCCTCTTCATCACCGCCAGCCTTCTCTCCTACCTCCTCATTGCCCTCTCCCACGCTGCCTTCGCCGTCCACCTCCTCCTTCACAATGCCTGGCTTCATCTGCTCATCTTCAGCCTCGTCCTTCTCATTGCCAGGTTTCTTTCTTGCACTTTCTGCTAAGATGAGTTGATGAAGCCAGACATTATGGAGGAGGAGCTGGGCGGCAAGGTATGCAATTGCAGTCTGCTGGGCAACGGAGTGTCCTACCTGATGGAGCCGGAGGGTCTCTGGGCGCACGCTCTGCAGCTGAGTTTGCCCGCCCGAGCCCTGCGTCTGCTCCGTCACCGGGCCACCTATGCCCAGCTGGAGGCCAGGAAGGCACTCGTCAAGCTCGCCTGTCTACAACTCCTCACCCACGCCCTGCCCGTCCTCAGCGCCGCCTTCCTGGCTCTTCTTAGAGCATTCCATCTTTCATCCGTCTCCTTTTTTAGTCCCCAATCCTACAGGGCCAATACAGGCTTTGTTTGAGGCGATGGACGCGGCCTTCGCAGCAGTCTTCCTGCTGCACGGCGCCTGGCTGCTGGGGCCCCTGAGCAAGGACGTGCTGCGCTGTCGAACGAGCAGCGCCATCCTCTCCTGGCCCGGCATTCTGGGACAGGTCGCTTCTCCTTCTTCCTTCCCCTTTCCATCTGTAATAAAGCTGGTCTGTCAGATGTCCTGGCGTCTGGGCACCCTGAGTGGTCGGCTGGCGTTGTTGGGGGCCTACGCGGCGGCGCTGCCGCTACCCTGTGCCCTTCTGTCCAGTCTGCATTGTTTGCTATGTGCGGCAGCATTCCTGCTCCTCTTCCCGCCGCCGTTGAGCTTTCAAGTCCTCGTAAGGGATAGAGACTGATGGGAGGGAGTTTTGGCAGGAAAAAGGCGTGGAGCGTGAAACGGGTGCTGGTGCTGCTGGGTCTCAGCTGCTGTTCCCTGCTGGACTTCGTGGCGGATCCGCTGGAGGAGTCCGGACTGAGCAGCATGCAGCAGCTTCTGTCATACTACTTCCTTCTGCTCGCGGAGGCTACCTTCATAATGGCTCACCTGTGGCTTGTCCACGCTCCACACTTGGTTCAAAGCTATTTCACTCCTATTTCTAGTGGATTTTAGCTCCTGAAAAAGTATGAAAACTGCAACAATTTAAATCGCGAAGAAAATTGCCTGGGCAGTGTAAGAAAGAAACATTGATAGGTGGTGCTATCGGTGTTGGTGGTGAGCGCAGAGACCTGGGGCTTGTTAAGCTGCCTGGTCTACCACGGCTGCCTCCATCCCAAGCGGATGATGGCGGTTTTGGAGGGTAGTGAGCGCCCTGAACCAGGCTTCCAAACCTGCACTCGTCTACGCACCGCTAAAAAGCCTTCCAGATTCCTTCCACCGCCTGTCATCGGTTTGCTTTTGGATTCTTACTTATTCCAACTCGTTGCGGATGTTGTTTCTAAAATTAGAATCCCAGGAAAATGAAAATTCACCTGCTTCCTTTATTCAACATGACAAACACTCATCCACGATAATTGCTATATCATAAAAATGTTTCCAAAAATAGCATTATATTTCATGCTCATATTTGTTCCCACACTTAACAGATTGCAAGAATTAAACTCCATTGTAGCATGTGTAACACAATTTAAAAGCTACCTTATGAGAAATTTCAGAACTGCTGGACAGTGATGGCGAGATAGGAGGGTTCAGTCGAAGACCTACAGTCTCGCCCAAAGATGCTATGCACACCAGCAGAATTTCACCACCTCCCAGCAATACCTCCTGTGATATCATCGAAAGCTCCATGTGATCATTGTATTCATGCTACTCTCTCGTCAATCATGCCAAAGTCGTTTTTTGCGCGGCCGCAGGCCGCCTGCCGCGGAGGGCAGGGCAGTCAGAGCTCCGGAGGCCGGAGGGCATGGGTGCAGAGGCCCCGGAGCGTAGCCTGGCATGCGAAGCATGCTAGGCGAAGCGTAGGGGCCGTAGCACCCGTGCCCGGAGGCCGGAGGAGCTCTGGCGCCCTGCCCGAAGCGGCGGGCGGCCAAGGCCCGCTTATACAGTTACCCCATTTTTCGTCCGTCTGTCCGCATATATATATATGTGGTTCCAGAGCCCGTACTCCTTGGTTTTTCAACCAAATGGGCTGAAATTTTGCATGCAGGTCAGTCTGGGTGGTGGCTCGGGGCGTTTTTTGGGATCGGCGAAATTTTGATTTGTTCTGGATTTATGGTCAAAAAACCTCGAAAATCAGGGCCTTGAAATTCGAAAATTTTTCGAAAGTGTGAATTTTATTTGTATTAATTATTAAAAGTATTATTTTTTGTTTTAAAACCCTCAGAAACCAAAACGAGACCTTAAAATTTCATTTCTGTGTGTTGTTTATTAATCCATTTGAGTTATAGTTACTGTGGTAAACTGAAACCCTGCAATGGTCAACTATGCTCAACGTCCACATGCCATGGCTCAAAGATGCACTTCGTCCTGGAACAAAATTCCTGACAATCCTGAGCATGTGATTTGTGGTTCAAAGAAAGCATTACAGCCTACATTTTCTCCAAACTGAAACGAATCTCAAGCTGCCGTGTTTCCTACTGCATTTCTGCTGCAGGTCTTTTTTTGTCACTGCACTCATTCCTGGTTCAACCGAAGTAATTATTTGAAGGAACTGGAATGTAGCATGTTAAGTGTCAAGATGGCCGCGCATCTATTGGCGATAGCCGATATTCCCCTGTTTACCAAATTATTCTACTTTCTTCCGACTGCAGCAAAGCAACAGCAAGAAAGCATACGCACAGAAAGCGCTACGATTGAAAGCGATCACAACATTAAAATGGCTATGCAAGGGGCATCAGTGCTCATCCAGCATGGATGTATAAGCTTTCTATAATACCTTAGGTCATTTCTCCATGAAGCCACACTGCGCTTGTTGCCAGCCTATGAAGTATTAGCCCTGAAAAATGCTCATTGAGCCAATGTAAGGACGTCAGTAAGCAAATAAGAAAATGGAAAAAGCTTATGCGAAACCCAAGGCGAGGATTGAAGCCGAGCGATAATCGGCGGACGGCGGACTGAACCACGGAGAGGCGATTCTGACCCTGCTCCAGTGGCGGCGGGGCCCAAGCGCTCTCCTCCAGCGCTCCGCTTGACTGTGCTGCTCTCTGGACAGCCACCCACAACCACAATACCCCCACCAACACCACAGCAAAGCAGAAGCTGGCGGATGGTAAAGAGAGGGATAGTAACGGAGTCGAGGGAGATGGCTGTGCCGATGGCGCCGAGACGGAGGGCGATGCTGCGCTTGGGGTTGGGGCCGTCGCCGGCCAGGGCGCGGACGGCCTTGCTGATGGGACTGTGCCCGCTCTCGTAGCAGGAGCAGATGGCGAACCAGTACTCACGCCCTCCCTCCAGCCCCCTGCAGGCCCTCTGTCCTCATAGTTTGAAGCTTGGCATTAGGAAGCTGAACGAAATGGTGAGGGCAAAGATGGCTGGATCCACAATGCGCTTGGACCACTCGTCGAAGGAGGCCTCCGAGTCCCAGTGGTAGTAGATCCCGTAGCTCTGAAGGGGGCTGAGAGCTTCGATGAGTGGTGAAAGGGGCTAAAGGTTGGGGAAACGATGATCTCTTGAGTGTGCTTGTAAGGTGGGGCCCAGGTGAGATAGACACGTCCGTTCGGCAGCCCGTCTGCCTTCAAATCCTGCGGGGAAGTCTCTGGCTCTGAAAATCAGCAAACTCGATGGATGGCGGTAGGATGGATGGGAAGACCAGTGATCTGCATGAGCTTGACAGATGGCGAGCGCCCAAGAGGATTGACAGCCTTGAGGCTGAGTTCGTAGATGGAGAAGCTCTTGAGGCCGTTGATCTCTACTTGACGATCGTTGATCGCTTCCAAACAAACCGCCTGCGCCTGTCGATTCCTGCAATCCCCATTCACTCTTTGAGTCAGAACTGGTTCACTGATTGAGAGGCAAGCGGATAGAGAGAGAAAGCAGGAAAGATATATGAGGAGATTTGATAGATGAGCGTCGATAGGGGGTGCTGGCTGGCAGTGAGTGAGCATGCTGGCTGGCTTGTGTGTGAGGGGGAACCTGCGAAGGAACCTGCGGACGGGTCTCTGGACCTTTGCACTCACGAAGTCCCTAACAAACACCAGCCTCCTGGCCTCCAGACGCTACACTGGCCAGAGTCACTGAGCGCCAGGGACTAAGCAGATTCGAAAGAGGAGAAGATGATGAACTTCATGCGGTAGGTGAGGGTGTAGCGAGTGCGGGCTGAGATGCCGGGTTCCTCCAAGGGTTCCCAGGCAATGACCATGGAGTAGGGCGTCACTACCGCCACCTCCACTGAGCGCGGCGCCGTGGGTGGCTCTACAAAACCACCTGTTTCACTCAGGCTAATTGCGCACCTAGTCATCCTAGTAATCTAGTTCCTCATTGACGTCCTATTTCCTGAGACATGCTCCGATGACAAAAGGTCATGAGAAGGCGGGCTTGCCAGGCAAGGGCTGGTCGGGGAGGCTCTCCTCCGAGTCCTGGTCTGAAAAGAGCGCCCTCAACCCCTGGCACTAGCTAGTGAAGACCTCTGCGGCCCTCTGCAAGCTCTTACCTTCTTCAGTGTCTATGAACCCTACGCCGCCTAGAACGAGAAGGGTAGGATGAGGGACGCTGGGTATGTGTGGCAGTCAATAGGAGAGCAAGGTGGAATGGTCGAACGTAGGCTGGCGCTGGAGGAGGAGTTAGAGGGTGGTGGAAGTGGAGAGGGGATGTTGATGTGGCGAAGTGCCGTGTAGTCGCGTATCATCTGGTCGAATGCATCTTGCTTGCGCTTCCGTAATTTTGCCTTCATTGCGTTTCGTTGTCAACTTGTTTCTCACTCAACCATGGAATGGACCTGCTGCAGAAGGTGAAGGTAGTCGGTCCTGCTGAGGTTGCGTCCGAAGTCGTGCATTTTCTCCAGATAGCGCACGCCAACAGCATCCACGCACATGGTTGTCAGTGTGAGGCCGATGAATCTGCAAGCAGCCGTTGCTTTCCCCATTTTAGGCAAACGAGTGGTTAAAACAACCCGTAGAAGATGCTGACTAGGACAGCCCTTTCATCGTTGGGGACGAAATCGCCAAACCCAATTTTCAGAATGGAGATGAAGGAGAAGTAGAAGCTGTCAAAGAAGCTCCAGCCCTGGAGTCGGGAGAATATCCACCCACCTGTTTGAACTTTGCCTATCAGCCAGGTCTGAGATGGCAAAGGTGAAGCAATGCCAAGAGCAGTGTAGCCGATGATGAGAAGGAAGACGAAGGAGGCGGAGAGGACGACGTAGTCCATGTGCTCCAGGTTCTCCCACACCAGCTCAGCCAGCTCCTCTTCGTTCGGGGTGATGCTGGATTGCTGCGACTGTGGTTCATCACCTTTCCCAGCAGCTCGCATCAGCTTTTGCTTCAGCCACCTTTTTGCCTGAAAGAAACCTGGTTGTCAAAGGCAGTAATCGATTATTTGCTACTAGCCTTGTTGCGATAGCCGAGATAGGCTACGTAGAGCTCTGTGAAGATGTTGGAGAGGAATTTGGCCATGTCTGCCGTCGTGATCAGCATCAGGGGGATCCCAATGATGCTCAAAATATAATTCGGGTCTTTTATTGAGTGCGTGAGCATCCATCAACCTGTAGGCAAGCATGAATATCTGGCCCTTCCTGGTTGTCGGAGGATGATTACCGTAACCTGCAAAGTGTAGAGAATTATATTTCATTTTTACGCGTGACATGTGACAGAAAGCTTAACACAGTTTGGAAATAACGAAAATCATGCTTTTTGAAGCTTATGTGGGAGCGTAGCTCATGCGTGGCGCGAGGGTTTTACTGGCAAGCTGTGTCAAGGCAGCCTTTGCGAAACTATCAGCAACGGAAAAATGCAGAAGCAGGAGGAACTGCGGTGAGCATGCAATGAGTTGAGCAGTAGTGGATGCTGGATCACAAGCCTCTCAGACTGACTAGGGGATCTCTGGGGATATTGGAGTAGGCGTGGGGATTAGGAGCGGGAGGACCCGGGGCGAGGACTAAGGATGCATTTGGCTATGACCAGGATGTA
The DNA here is from genome assembly GCA_030248095.1 of Ptycholaimellus sp. GST1_10. NCBI lineage: Eukaryota > Metazoa > Nematoda > Chromadorea > Chromadorida > Chromadoridae > Ptycholaimellus > Ptycholaimellus sp. GST1_10. The sequence continues at coordinate 134,061 of JASANA010009371.1, read as the reverse complement.
GATACCGATTGTCGTCAGCGTCGTCAGCACGAAAAAGATCTGCAACTCCACAAGGCATAGAGCAAGGATTGAAGAATTGCGTTAATAAGAAGCTGACAGCGTTTGGCCATGACCACTCGGCTGGACGGGGTTGCATTCCGCTCAGGCTTTTGTTCAGGCTTCTCTGCAGCTTCCTTTTAAATTTCCCGTCATATCGGATGGGCGAGTTTCAAAAGTGAACAGCGGACTCGGCGGCAATCTTTCCGGAAACTCGTGCGCCCAGATCAGCCTGACTCAGGAGGCCGGTCTGGTGGATCTTGTAGAGACTGCGCACGAACTTGCCCAGCTCCTTTTCGCCTTCGCTGATCTGCAACTCTGCCTGTCTGAGAATAGGCCTGCGGAGGGCGGCCAAGTTTGACGGGGCCGTTGGCCGCTGAGATGGCCAGGAGGCGATCGATCAGAGCCTCCTTGGTCTCCGCCAATTTCTGTATGTTCTCCAGCTACAAAAAGCTTTCGTTTTTGCCTGTGCCTTGCCTTGTTTTGCCTCATTGGGGCATTTCTGTTTTTAGAATAGGATGGGCGTGGGTGGAAGTAAGAGAGGCGGAGGGGCAGGAGGATGAGAGGGGAGGAGAGGGGAGGAGGAGGAAAGAGGAGGGGAATGCAATTAGAGCGGGGTACGTCAAAGAGAGAGAGAGGGATTGACCTTCGCCTGATCGTAATTGGGAGACTCCAGAGCACGGAAGGCCCAGGCACCGAGGCAGGTGTAGCCCACGCTGATCACCAGCAACATTACGTGCGGCACGCTCAGCTTCAGCACCTGCAACAACAGCACTCCTTCAACACCTGCAAAAACAGAAGGCAATACAGGGAATAGTGCAAAGGGGAAAAAAGTGAAAAAGTAACTGATTTTCCCTTTCCACTATTCCTTGTATTGGCCTCTGTTTTGCAATTGCCTTTGTTCCCAGAATGACGAAAAACTGATGGCACTAGCTACCTTTTGCAAGCGTCCCATGGCGTCCAGGCTTTCTGAAGAAGAGGCGATGGACAGAGAGTCCAGATAGGCATTCAGATCGGCCATCTTGAGGAGCGGGTGACTAAAAGGAGTTGTGGAGGAGAGGAAGGTTGCGAGGCTGGTGGCGGAGGAGGAAGTTAAGGCCAGAGGAGGGCTTGAAGGGATCAGGGCATGAATCGAGTACCTTTGGAGCCTCGTTAGAGCGGAAAGAATAGGCGGCCCTGCCAGTGATGGAGGGTTGGCTCAGCAAAGCCCTTTCAGCTTCAGTCTGGCTAGCTGGAAGAAAGCAAAAAAGGATAGATGGACGACACCTTGAGCCAAGCAGGGTCGGAAGTTGGTGGGTGGGAGGAGGCAATGCTGATGACATCCTCCACCTCTTTCGTCTGCGTCCGCGGCGGCTCCCCATTCTCCAGCCCGCTCCATTCCTTCTCCAGCAGCTCCTCCGTAGCCTCCGCCTCTTCCTCCTCCGGGATCGACTTCTCAAAAAGCCCACAGCAGCCGTAGTTCACATTTTGAGGGAGGCAAATGAAACTTTGATTCGGCTAGCGGTGCTGGTCTTCGAGCGTAGATTGGCCGAAAGGACGCCGGATCGCCGACGACGACTCCCGCTCAGCATTTCTTTGCCTGCCATTTGCAACTTTTTCCTAGCAGCCTCCTTTAAGGGGCTCATAATACTGCCTTCATTGCCTACCATCTCACCCAATCCCGGTCTACCGAAAAAGGAGTCGGGAAGCAGAAAAAGGAAAAGCCCCAAAAGAGCTCCGAAAATGACAGCACAAAGATGGCCTGGGCGAGGAGGGGTGGTGGACAATTGTGGCACGGGCGGGAGAGAGCAGACATTGATTGTGGAGGGTGGACGGGAAGGGTTGGGAAGCCTGCCGAAGGGGGAGAATTGGAGGAGGGCTGGCGGGAGGCTGGAAATGGAATTGTGACCCTGCGCCCCATCCATTCCCTCCCCTCCCTCCATTACCACCACTACTCTTCGTCTGCTTCCTTATCCTCTCCTTCCTTGCTCCGCCCAAATGCCAAGGATTCATGCTGCTGCATTTGCTGCAAACAGGGCATGATGTTTGCATGTTGTTGCCATTTCGGAGGCAATTCTAGACGGAGTGTGGGCGGATTATGAGCATGACGGAGGAGGCAATTAATTGGAACTGGAAAGGGTGCAAAGGGTGGGCGTGCCCAGAGTTCTACGTCAAGCTAGAAGACGAGGCAGCTGGTATCGTTTTCACCTGGCCGAAGCTGGCTATAAAAGAGCTCTCAATTGTTTCCGTTTTCATTCACAGTCTCGACAGGACAGTCTACGACTCTACACTCTACGAATCTCCAACCTCAAGCCCCGACCAGCCAAGTGAAGCAATGGAGATGAAAAGATGCCTTGGCGGCCCAGTTCTGCTGAACAACACGGACCCTGACGAGCTTCTCGTCGTCATCGCCGTCATCATTGCCTAGTTGGCTTCGTTTTTCCATGTTATTATTTGTTATGAGCCCTAAAACAAGCCCCGTTGGGCACAATTTTAATTTTAAAAACAACATTAAAACTCTGACGAGTTTTTTTTACGATTGTTGTTTTCCATCCTGATTCATTTTTCCTTTCTGATCATTCTACGTTGGCAAATTTTTCAAATTATTTTAAAATAACCAATCCAAAAACTTGTTTTGCTGTTTTCTAGGTGTATAGCTTATTGCTTCTTGTTTTTCTGCGCTTACGCAAATGCTGCGAAATTGCAGGTGTAGCACGTTCACAGTAAAAGAAGCGGGGCAGCTGCAATGGGGCGACGTAATCGGCTGCCTTGATTTCCCTTAGCTCACGTATTTGGCCACTCTTTCCATTTGCTCACGTTCGCAGATCGTCTTCGCACTTGCAAAGGCACAAATAAAAGGCATGTAGAAGCCTGGCAAGCACAGGGCAGCCTCTCCACTCTAGGAGGCCACTGGGTGGGAGCAAAAAAAGGGTTGGAAGGGAGGACAAAAAGGGTAGGTGAACTACTAGGGGATGTCAGATCACTGCTGGCCTCTACGCCAAGGCGGGGCCCATCTGCTTCGCTTCTTGCCCTCACCCGCTCGACTCTCTGCAACACTACCTCGATCACCAGTTAATTACAACCTGCTTCATTGACATTCAAGCAAACCAATCAACTGAAGGAGGAAATCAGCAAAGCGGAGTGGAAAGAAGGGAGGAACTAAGGAGGGAGGAAAAGCAAGACCTGAGAGGTGCTTGGGGGCTGGCGGGAGCTCGTCGCTGAGACTTCGTTGCAGCAGGCTCTGCGCTTGCTTGGTCCTCATATCGACATTGGAGAAGCTGTCCAGGCCTTGGTGGGAGGCGGTGAAACCTGCGGGATTTCAGGAAATGCTAGGCTACTCGTCCTCCGAGGCTAGAGTCTAGGGGTGGGATAGGTGAGTGAAGGCGGGACGAAGCAAGGCAGGTGGTGTCTAGACTAAGCAGATGAGCAGGGGATAAGAAGATAGGATGGCTGGAGGGACCTTTGGTCTGAAGCGGGGCTGAGTGAATGTTCTCAGTGGAGGGGCGGAGGCGCCGGAAAAGGCTCTTGATAGGATTCACGGCGCCAGAGTTGCTAGCTTCAGAAGCCTTGCCGTTTCTAGGATGTTATTTTGGGATTCTGCGAAAAAAGGAGACAGGAAGTGGTGTAACTTGGAGCTGGGAGAGAGGGTGGAATGGGCGGGTAGGCTGTAGGTGGAGTCGCCGAGTTTGCGACCCGGCTTCGGCGTGGCCAGATCTTCGTAATCTCCCTCCTCCAGTCCCGCTTCTAAATATTCTTCTATTTTTTAAGCCACCATATCTCAGCTCTCCTTCTTCACCTGTGCTCGCCGATGCATTGATGGCAGGTTTGCCAGGTGGCTGCAATTGAACCTATTTCAGTTCAATCGATCTAGAGAAAAAATGGGGTCACCGCAAGGGCAGGGGCAGATGGAGCAGTGGCGGCACGATGAAAAGCTAGGCCGCTTGGAGGGGACTGTTGCTCGGTGGTTGGCAGAGGGAATTGAAGGGGCTGTAGGTTGAGGGGTCGATGAGGCTTGGGTGCGGGGATGGCGGGCGGTGCCATAGCCGCGAAGGCAGGTCGTAGGGTAGGAGGCGGACTGAAGGCAGCGGTGGTGGGAGGGGACTGGAGAGGGGAGAGCAGTTTTGGAGTGGGTGCGGGGGAGGGCTCCGTGGAGGATTCGAAGCGGCGGCGATTCAGACTCACTTTGGAGCCGCCCAAACGCTCCTCGTTTATGATCACGAAGGGCGACAGCTGCCCGCTGTCCAAGTCTGGCAATCAATTGGATGTAGGGGAATAGAGAAGGCGTTGAGATGAGGACCGATTTGATGCTGGTGATCCTTGCGGGACTGGGCCCAGAACTTGGAGGTTGGGCTGAGTGGATGGGCGGCGGAGGCCTCTGCTGGATGGCTGGGCATCGAAGACTGCTGGTGATTGACAAACTGATCCTCCGCCACGACTTCCTTGGCAACTTTCTGGATCGTCTGACTGAACGGCATCGGCTCCTTCTTTCTTTCTTCGCTGCAAATATTGCTCTTTACTCTTCAAATGCTGAGCTACCTAGCAATTGAAGGGATAACTTGAGAGCACTGGAGGCCTGTTTGATGCGACTTAAGGGGTGCGGCTTGGTGGGGCTAGGTTGGCCGCTAGACCTGAATCACGATATTTTGAAGGTCAATCAAAGCCAGAGTTTGAGCTAAGGCAAACTTGAGAACAGGGAACTTGGAGGCCAGTGAACCGCGAGGCTCGTCAGGGTCCACGGCCAGCTCCAGCTCTGCCACAAGGCTGTCCACGTGCTCGAAGCCGGGGTCCGTGGTGGCCGTGGCTGTGCGAGAGTCGCTCCGGCTCGAGCCCACCTCGTCCACTCGGGACAGTCGACTCCTCGTCATCCCTCCGCCTTTGGCCTCTCCTATGCCAATCCATTAGGCTTTTGGGGGATAGTAGAACACGGCTTGTCATGCGCATACCTTCCGTAAGTGTTGACTGGCTGCTGATGGTTGGCTGACGAGTCGCATTGGGCCTAAATATGGTGGGCAGTAGGCAAGATGTTCTAGAAGGTCTAGAAAGTAGGGAACTGAGGCTCGTTGGCAGAGGAGAGGGAGGTGTTGCTGGGCGGTTTAGGCTGCAAAGGGCGCGGCATCTCCACCTTGCGGACGTTGACCGGCATGCTCTGCGTGGACTCCGCATAGCCGGATCCTCTTCGTCGCCCGCCTAATGTGTCCAGGCACATTTTCAAGGAGGTCTGTCTTTGAGGAAGAGTGTAGGATTGAACCGGTAAAGGGGCCGGAGTAGGACTCAGCATCTGAGTGAATCTGGGCACTGCCGTCCTCGAAGCGGCGGCTGAAGCGGCTCATGTGCGAAGTCATCGGCCCCGTCTTTCGCACACCACCTTTCACTTGAGCCTGCAAAGCCCCACTCCTCCAAGATGAAGCAGAAAATGATCAAGGAACTTGTCTGGCAGCTAGTTGAGCCGTCTTGGCATTCAGGAAGGCTTCCTTGGAGCCTAATTGGTCCTGGGAGGTGGGGACGGTCTGCAATCAGAGTGAGAGGTTGCTGATGAAGAGTGGGAATGAAGGGAGGGACTCTGTGAATGTCCTTGTCGATGGAGGTGGCGTACTTGATGGGGCTGGGCTGAATGACGGCGCGGAACTTGGGCGGCTGCGGGACGAGGTCGGGGACGCGGCCGCGGTTGTAGCGGCGGTCCTTGTTGATGATGGCCTCGATCTCGGCGGAGGCGGATCCGATGGAGCGTAGATCGGCCTCGCCCGGCCCGAATTTCAGCAGGTCCGGTTTTTCCAGACCCTCCGACTCCTTTCCCGAATCTTCTCGAGCCAGAGAGCCTGGAAAGTTTGACAGGTTTGATCTATTTTACATTACCTGCTATTTTCTAAGAAATTTGGAAGAGAAATATTTGTAAAGCTTATAAAAACATTCAAAATACTGGCTAGGAAATTGCCAGGCAAATTTGCGACAAAATAGCAGAATCATGTTGATCATGAATTCCAACCGAGGTCATCGTTGAGCCACTTCTGGGTGAAGTGGAACTTGGCGTCCCGAATTGGCGGCTGTTGGGGTGGAGGCTCTGCCTCCGGTGAGGAGTGCTGTTGCGGGGGCTTGATGGCAAAGATGCTGTCGCTGCCCTTCCTCGACCTCTCCTGCAGCACGTGAACCTCCTGCGTCTGGTAGGTTCGCTGTGGCACTTCTTCAAGCTTCCTTCCTTCTGCCTCCTTCTCCCTTGCCCAGTCTCAAACCAGGCTGGGTGTTGGCCGCTAGTATGTGCTGCTGGCGTGCCTGACGCAGCATCTCGTCCACCTTGGCCGACGTTTCCTCCATCACGCTCCGCTTTGAGCCTCTCCAGCTAGCTTCTCCCCCTGTTCCAGTTCGTTATTTAGGGCAGGGTGGTAGTTGAAGAAGATATCTTGCCGGTCTGATTCCCCGGAGGCTTGGGCTGGCTAGTCTGAGACTGTGTGGGCGTGTACTGACGGAATTGCTGCTGCTGGCGGTGAGAAGGTGTTCGATGGTCTTCGGACTCTGCAGTGCGGAAGGTTCCACTGGTCGTGGATACGGACTCTTGGCTGCGAAAGTCATCTGCAAATCACCTACTCTTTTCCAAAGAGTATTTTGGGGAAGATTGCAAAACGAACTGGAGTTAAAGAAGTTGGGGCTAGGCTGTTTCACATCGAGGGCGCGCAGGGGACGCGGTGCAAGGCTTTGGTTGGTGTAGGGATTGCCTTCGGCCGCAGCCACCTCTCGCCGCATCGCCAACAGTTCACTAGGACCCGGCGGCGGAGTTTTGAAGCCTCAACTCCTCTCTCTCCCTCTCCTTCTCTAGGATCACTAAAAACAAACCCGATTCAGACTCCGATGATAGTTTACTAGGCGGCGCTCCAGAGTCTCCGATAGTGACCAGACTGAGCAGACTCCTGTCCACCTTGCCCAGTTTGTCCACCGCCTCCGAGTACGGGTCTGCCTCGCCTACAGCCTCCATCTCCTCCTCCAGGGAATGAATGATAGAGGCAGAACCTTCGCCGCGCAAGCCAGCCGCCTGCAGAGCCTTGGAGATGGAGGCTTGCGAAGATTTCCGCCTCGCCTCCTGCAATAAAGGCCGCGCGTGGGGCGCAAAAAGGCAAACGGAGAAAGAAGACCGCCTTCATTCTGCCTTCCCCTCTCCTGCCCTGCCCTACTCCACGTCTGGCCCCAACCGCAGCCTCACTATCGTTTAGGCCAGCTCTCTGCCTCACCTGGCTGTCGATTTCTTCTGCTGGGGCAAAGAAAAGCGGCCGCTCGCAGGCTTTTGTTCCCTTGCAAGCTGTCCACAGCGGGAGAGCTGCCTCAGCTTATGACGTCCTCACTGGGGCTCAAAACTCTTTCTAGGCCCCCGCCCCTAGCCGAGACGACCTGTCAGGGGACCACAAAGTGGAACAGCTGACCCCACCTTCCCCCGTCGTTTGAGCCCAAAAGAACCCGCCCGACTTTCCACCTCAACTCGCACTTCTTTTTATCTCCCCAGCCCCTGCATTCTCTTGTTTTATCTTCCCTCCTATAGTCTCACACTTATTTCGGTCCTTTCTAAGGCTTCTGCTGCTCTGATGTTTGCTTGTCTCTGCTAACTAGTAAGTGATCTGATAACAAATGTTTTGTTTTGGCCAGAGTGTGATTAGAAAAAGTATTTTCGTCAGATAGGTAAAGGAGGAGAAGAGGGTAGAACGTGATGAGTTGGGAGAAGAGGTTGGGCAGGCTGAGGAGGAAGAGGCTGCTGTCGCTCAGGCGGCGGTGCAGCAATGGTGGTGTGCCCCTGGTCCGCGTGCAGAACAACCAGACGCCGGGCCACGGAGCCGCGGGTGGACGGGGTCTCGGAGCGTCGGGGTGGCGGCGGTGGTGGGGGCTGGACTGGTGGCGGAGAGGGAGGCGGAGGGGAGATGCGATGGAGAGGAGGCGGCTCGTTGGAGGCCGTCTTGGAGCGCTGCCGGCTGGGTCCGGAGGCCTGGATGATGGCGCCGTCGTCGTGCCGTTTGCGGGCCTTCACCTGCCCGCTGTTGTGCACCCCGCTCTCCAGTGGGGTGCTGAAGGCGGCTATCAGAGCCTTGGCGCCTGGCAAAAGGATGGGTGGTGTAATAATCATGGAGTATGATTTTAAATGATTTCTGATATTATTCAAATCAGAGACAAGGAGGGCGATCCATTGAATATTATAAGAAATCATTTAAAATCAAAGTCCATGGTCAACTGGATGGGTTGAAGAGGGCGAAGGAAGGAAAAGAATGTTTACCGCGATACTCGGGCTCCACAACTTCGTTGGAGCTTGTGGTGGAGTCGGAGGACTCCTCGGGGATGGGCTGGGGAAGAGGCGGCGGCCTGGCGACAGGCCTTGGAGGCTTCGGAGCGATGGGCGGGGCTGGCGGGGGGAGTGAGGGGCCGCGTTTGGCGGAGCTGAGGCGAGGATGAGCCTTGCGCAGCTCCTCCTGGGCCAGCTCGTGGAGGCGGCTTTCGCTCTGCGCCAGCGGCGGGGGCGCAACCTGAGCAGGGTTGCGACAAATTGTCCAATCAGCTGTTGCTAAAAGGCCGCACTTAGCAGCTATCGAATGTGAAAAAGGCACAGCTGTTTTTGAAAGAAATTGGAGAATGAGGGAAGAGGAGGCGGAGGAATGCATGAGAAGGCTGATACATAGGGTGGCTTGGAAGAGGTGGTGGTGTTGGAGGGTGCGGGGGTGGACTGGGTGAGGCTGGGCGAAGGCTTGCGGCCGAGGAACTCCAGGTTGTCCAGGGAGGTGAAGTCGGGGCCGGCCTTTCCAGGCTCCCTCCGGTTACCGCTTGAAGAATCCAAGAAGGCGCGTGGCAAAGTTGGCTTTGCATCTTCCATTTGCTCCCTCAACCATTGAAAAACTTTGCGGCCAACTGGAAAGCAAAGCAACTGAGTTGCCAATGAGTAACCTTCTTTTCCACACTTTTTTTTCATTTTTAGCATTTGAAAAGTAATCTAAGTTTAGTCATTCATTTCTAAGTTTAGTCTAACAAATAAGTTTTTATTTAGCGAGGAAATAAACCTGCTGGCATAGAAGGACTGTATGAAGCCGCGTTTCTCGTCGCTGAGACTGTGCAGGCTGCTCTGGGAACCGCCAGCTTCAGCCATTGTGTGCAGAGCTGTTTCGGAAGCATATCTTGAAAAGTAATATAGAGTCCTATCTTTCCTGCACCCAGCCAGCACTTGGCTTCAACCTCCGGTTGGGTTCCGGTGGAGCTTGCAGATTGGAAAGGGTTTGTGTTAGAGTTGTTGCTGCCTGGTCTTTGCTAGATCCAACGACTGGCTGCTGCTGCCCAGCTCTCTGCTGCTTCACAGAGCCTCTCACCGTGTCTTCCTCATCCTGCAAAAGGAATAGATGGCTTCAACAATTTACCAAGCACCAAAAGAACCGTAAGCGGAGTGAGTAGACTGATGAGCCCCTTGTTCTGCGTCACCATTTGCTCTATGTGTGGCGGCGAAACTTCCTTCCTCGCTCGAGGCTCTGCCTTCGGCTTGGCTGCTTTCTGAGCAGGGGCTTGGAAGAAGGGTTTGGGAGCAGGAGGCGTAGAGGATGGCTGAAGGACAGTGGGAGTAGGTGGAGGCTCCTTGGTTGCTGGAGCTTTGGATGGAGTTACTGTGCTGGTCTTCTCAGCGGATTTGGCCTGGCTCTGATGCGTTAGGGTTGATGGTGGACTAGGTATCGTCGCCTGGGTCATGGTAGTGGGTAGAATTTCTGTTCGTTCTATGGAGAGCAGCGGCTGTTGTTCTTGCACCAGGGAGGTGCTTAGATCTTCAGTGCTCGCCTTCACCAGCTCCAGATTTAGCAGGGACGAGATTTTCTGTCAATTCATTAAATTCTTTCTAGATCAAACGAAAGCAGTTGAATATAATCGATTACCTTGCCCTCAGCGGACTTGCTGTAATCGTGGCTGCCCTTAGGAGCCTCTACGCTCACGTCCATGGGCTGAGGCTGGTTCATTTGTGGCTGGGCTATCTGTGGCTGGGCTATCTGGGGTTGGCTGATCTGGGCTTGAGTGATCTGGGGCTCTGGGATCTGAGGGAGGGCAGGCGGTGGCGGTGAGACAGGCGGCGGTAGATGGCTGGTCTTGGAAGGGGGGCTGGTGGGGCCGTGGACGGTTTCATGGAGCATGGCTTTGGACTTGGCCAGGCGGCGCTGGCGAGCTTTGAGGCGGGCAGAGCCGGGGCTGGCCAGCGGCAGCTCCTCGTCGCCCTCCTCCTCCACATCCGAGGAGTGGCCGGATGCTGCTGCCTCTGCCTCCGCAGAGCCTCGAGGCTTGCTCCGCCGTCTGGTTCGGGAGGGGCGCCTCAAATCATCGCTACTGATGCTGAGAGAAAGAAAGAGGGAAGGGGAAAAGGTGAAGAAGGGAAATAGGGGAAGGAGGGAAATGAGGAAGGAAGAAAGAAGAGAAAGGAAGAAACAAAGAAGATGACGCACCTCTTGACACCGTCATCATTCTCATCGCTGCTGCTAGAAGCTTGACTGCTTCGCAGGAAACGACTGCGCTTCTTCTTCCTTGGACTCGGTCCCTTGCCGGCCGCTGCTTGGCCCCCGGACACATCCTTCAACAATCTTCTAAGCTCCCAGATCGAACCTCGCAAACACAAAGGCAACAATGGAAAGCGGTGCTGTGGGTGCAGTGGCATGTGCAGGTGGAGCGGCGGCGATGGATCTAAATTTGTCCAGCGCAGCAGCCGCATGTCTGATGGGCGAGGGATCCGCAGCTCTGGCCGAGAGGCGACTCCCGCTGTGACTGAGTGAGCTGCCCGCGTTGAGAGCGTTGCTGGTGGCCAGACGCGAAACGGCTGCTGCCTCTTTCTCCGCGAGCCTGTGGGCAAAGGGGCTGGTTAGGTGACTTGGCCTGGAGGGAATGGAAGGAGGAGGGTGTAATTTGAAGTAAATGTTTATGTGACTGGCAAATAAGCGAAGTAAGGGGACTGAAGGCTGGGCAGGAGGGAGATGCAAATGTGGCGTTTGGGCGGCGGGCAAGGGCACCAGAGGCCATGACACTGGCTCATCCAAAGATATGTCAACTAAGCTGCAGGCCAAAAGTAGCTGGGGGGTGGTTGGCGGAGTGCGTAGGTGGGGGAGTATACATTTGCTGTGCGCGTATGAGGGGAAACAAAGGCGTTTCTGTGTGGGAGTTCTGGTGGGCGACAACTGGCGCCCCTCTACTGCCTAACTTTTACTGCCAGGCGGCCCTGAGAAACTCTCCCGGCTTTAAGACTGCTGAGGAGCAGGCCGAAACGTCTCACTCAAACTGGGAGAGGGGCTGTGAAGTGAAGTGAAGCGAACCGTTGGGCAGTGAGGGTGGAGGAGGTGGCGCCGATGCGGGAGGCGAATCGGTCGGCGGACAGGGCAGTGGGGCGGGTGGAGCGCTGGTAGCTGGGATAGCTGAGGTCGGAGGGTCGAAGGTAGGAGGAGCTGCTGATGTCCGGCCTCCAAAATCATGCAACAGCCTGGCTAGAATCCTCCGCTTTCACTGCTGCTGCTCCAACTGATGGTTATGGCTGGTGACTAGGATTGGAAATGAAGCGGCATGCTAAGGCTAAGCGGGAGCTAAATGTGCATGGCTGGGCTGGTGATGGAATGGGGAGGGGGACCGATAGCGGGAGGCGGATGAGGAGTAGGTTGGGCGGGTGTCAGCGTAGCGATTGAGGCTGGGCGACTGGTAGCGACTGCTCAGGGCCGAGCTGACGTAGGAGCTACTGCCTGCTCGAGAGACAGGTAGGCTGCGGCTCACGGCAGTCTGCGCACCTAGGAAGCAATTTACTTTTACTTAGCTATGAAGAAATTGGAATGAGTTGAGGGACTATAGGGGGATGCGTAGCGAGAAGAAGCAGCGCTTCCATAGCGTCCAACAGATGAAGGGGTATAAGTGGTGCTGGTTCCAGCTCAAGCAGCTCAGGAAGTCAACAACGGGCGTTGAACAGGTGTGAATGAAGAGGTTGAACTGGAAGCGCTTCTGGGCGTGTAGTCAGAGGGGCGTGAGGAGTTGAGGCCGCTGGAGTAGCGGGAGATGTAGGAGGGCCTGCTCACTTCGTTGCTAGTGGATCGAACTGTGACCAAGAATAAGTTTGAAGAGGCAATATGGGATTCATGAGGGTGGAAGGATGGAACGATTGCTGGTGCGCCAGGATGGTTTAGAATAGTAGGGCCCGGCGCTGGCGCTGATGCCCGTGGAGCCAGCCAGATCTCGCCTACTCAGTCGCCCACTGCTCATGCCCGACGTCCTATAGTCCGACACACGAGACTCCTCCTGTCAATTCGCTCTTTCACAGTCCCATTCTAAGGCTCGCGGTGGCGGGGGTGGTTTGGGGGCGCTTTGTCGCACTCCGCCCCTGCTCAGAGCTGAGAAGAGTGAGTGAGTGAGTGAGTCAGGGGTGAAGGGGGGCGGTGGAACTGCAGCCGTGTCTTCCCTTCCCTCCCCAGCGGTGCGCCCTCATCCCTCCCCAGGAAAGCCCTCCGCACCACTCCTCCACTCAGAAGAAGCACAGCGCTATTTTCAGGCCGCCCCACCCGCGACCTGTTTACAGGCACCAGGTGTGAATGGGCACTGCCCCAAAGGGCGCCTTGCCTATCGCTCTGATGCTCACCTCTTTCCCTGCAGTAGCTGCCGCAAGGGGTTTCAGGAGGATAGAGGAGGGAAGGGAGGGTGAAGAAGAAGGAGAGTAACGGGAGCAGTGAAGCGGCTGGTGTAGCCGGGTGCGGGCTTGTTCCATCGCACGGAGTTCCAGCTCGTTGCTGAACTACCTTCAACCCAGCCGCCCTTTCCAGTTTCACGCAAAAACCGGGGGCCAGGCTTTTGGAAAGACTTTGTAGAACTATGCCCTGCTTTCTAGTTTGCCGATGAGTAGGTGTGCGTAGGCTGAAATGAGGGAAGGAGAGACTGAGAGGAGGGAAAGGGGGGAGGCAGGAGGAGAGATGGAAGAGGAGGAGGAGCAGCAGCGTGGCGTTTTTGTGCCTTGGAGGGAGGCGAAAATTGCCGGGGCTGGGAAGAAGGTGGTAGAAGGTGCTGGAGGGCCGGGGAGCCTAGTGGGGAGGTGTTAAAAAGCAATGCGCCTGAGTTGATGTGAAGGGCCGTGGCAGATGTTCCGGCTGGCAAAGGGTGGTTCTCTCGAGGCCCCCTAGCCAATAGCGGGACCAGATGCACCTTCTGATTGGAAGGGAAGGGGATGGAAGGAAGGGAGGGGAATAAGTAGGAAGGGTGACCGGTGGCGTAGGAGGGCAGGGTGGAGGGTTGGAGGCTGATGGAGGATCGCCGACGCTCCTCCCTCCACCGACCCGACATCGCTACTGCTAGTTAAGACTGCATTGCTCAATTCATTCCTCTCTTTTTGGCACCTCTTAACAATTTTTTTGTTAACAACAATTTTTCGCAATTGCGCTGGTAAGCGAAGCAGGAATGTGAAAAAGACAGGAGCGGCTGTGCTGAAAAGAGCCGGGGAGGGCAGAGTGGCAATTGTTTGGTCTGTAGATTAGCTGGAGGTGTTTAAAAACCGCCAGCCAAAGGGGCCAGGGCGGGCAAAGGGAGGAGAATGAGGCCAGGCCCCGGGGGCCCAAACAAGTAGCCGAGGCAGACGGGACTGTAAAAACAAGGCATCCGATTGACATTGACGAGGGAGAGCCGAGGGGGCTAGAGAGGAGGGAGGCTAGGTGGCCTGTCGTAGGGAATGTGCCGGGGCGACGTTTCTTGTGCAAGCAGGCAGGGGAGGCTGGGTAAAGTAGGGCGGGGCGCTTAGGGCAAGGCGGAGTTGGAAGGGGGGGAGTTTAAAGGACGGAGCCAGGAGCTGCCAGGCCGCGGAAGACGCGCCGCATTCCGAGCTCTCCGCGCCTATCATTCTCACCCATTCATTTCCTGGAATAACCCACCCAGCCAGCTTCCTCTGCTGCCGACAGACACGCAGCCCTTCATCGATGTGCAAGCTTTTGCCCGAACGGGTATGACACAACGCAGGGTCGCTAATTGCATTTCCGATGGACAAGAAACCTGTTCAGGAACATTTGCCATGCTCCCCTGCTTCAGCTGCCATAATTTCTTGTGCACAGCTATTTTGATGAAGATAGTCCCTTTTGTGCAGAAAAAGAGAAAAGCAAGGTGCAACCATAAACTCTCGCTATTCACTCATTCACTATTCACTTCAACGGTTTCAATTAGAGAATCATTACCGTCAGAATTTATTTGTCATTTGTCATTCATTTGTCAAGTATCAAAATGAAGACATATTCTTTTTCAGTGACGGTTCACTTAAGGGTAAGGCCCGCTGACATTGAGGCATTGACTGAGATATCGATTGAGTTTGAGCTGAAAAGCGGGTTGGATTGAATGCGGGAGGCGTCCAGCTTTCGTAGCCTTCTCCATCTTCTCAGCCAGTGCCCGAAGGATAGCCTGACAGAGAAGGCTGAGCTTGTGCCGTTCGGCCAGTTCCCAGCTTGCCTCCAGCTCCTCTCCTGACATCCTCGCTTCGCTCAACTTCCAAACCATCACCTGTCAATAGGTCATCTTTTCTTTCAATCTTCGATCAGGCCAATGAGGGAAAGTAAGGATATTTTGAGGAAAAGTGGTGCTCACGGTTTCCAGTGCCGCGGTCAGTTCTGCATCGTCGTCCAGATGAATCATTTTGAGCAGATCAAGAAGGAGCTCCTATGGCAAATGACAATTGACTTAGATTTTAGTCCAAACACGCAGCAGAAACCAGATTGGCGAATGACAGGTCGTTGATTTTCTGCGGCCATGCATTTGTGTACATCGCCGTCACCATCAGCTTCACCAAGCGGAGTTCAAAAATGCTCAAGTCTACCGCAGTTGCCTGAAAACACATGTAACATGCGAAAACACATGTAACACAAAGAAGGCTGAAAAGAAGCAGACATTGCCGCTGATTCGCTGGAAGCTGAACTGGGCCTGAAAGAAGCTGGAGCGAAGGTTGAGCAGCTCCGAATTGGCCCAGAGCGAACTGCCGCCGGCGCAACGAAGCTCCTGGCGCCCTTCCCTCCGCTCCCCGTTGCCCAGCTAAAACAGCCGCGCTCATCAGGAAAAGAAAGTGAAAAGCAGGGCCAACATCGTCCAGCAGTCGCTGCAGCATAGGCGGGATCTTTGGCGGACTTTTGGGCAGGAAAAGCTGGATCCAGTCCTCGTCGAAGTGGAGGCTGATGCGGCACTGAAGGGAGTCTTTGCCGGCGCAGTGGCTGGAGAGCGGGATGCTGAGAACTTTATGATGGGGGTCGTAGCGAGCAGAAAAGGGCTCGGCATTGCAGCTGCACCAGAGCCTGGCCTTGAGTTCCAGGCTGGGCATCGGTCGAAAGCGGAAGACGGAGGGATCACTGGGGGCCAGGGCGAAGGCGAGTTTACGGCCGTGTTGGTGGCGAAAGAGGCGCAGACGCCAGCCGAGGCTGAGGCCGGCAGGGCCGCGAATCTGGAACAGCTGCTCCGTCTCGCCGCCGCGGGAGAGGTGGAAGAGGGCGTAGGCGGAGAAGCTGAAGGTGAGGTCAAAGCGGGCCGGCCAACGGAAGCTGGCGGAGGGACGTGTTGGCTCTGCAACTGCTGCCGGACGCTTTTGGCCCCGTCTGCCTTCCTCTAGACGCATCCAGTCACCGCCCATTTTCTTTGCCAACGATCTGTGTGAGCTCACGGATGGGGGAAGTGATTGTCCCGCGGCTACATTATGTTTGGTAAATTGCGATCAACTAGAGATAAGGCGAATTGTGTAGCCTGGAAATAACCTTGATTCTTAAAATTTTAACATCTTTATTTTTTACAATTTGTGCATTATGTACTTAATAACTCTTATCATGGGCAAACTTCTGTTAACTTGAATCTTCTTAGAAGATTTAGAAGTCTTCAATTGTCATCGAAGAGGATTCCACAAGTAGTAGATATATTTATCTGACTTTAAACTCGGGATTGTAGAAAAGAGATTCAATTTACGCAAGCCGATGGTACTAGAGAGAGAGATATGTAATGTGATTCCTATCTTGCCTTTGTCGTCCGCTTTGCCAAAGTTTGTCAAGAAGTTAATCGGGAATGTCGAAAAAATGAAAGACATGTAAGATGCTTTCAGGTGTTTGGGGTGTTTGGGGTGTTTTCATCATTCCCCGTAAGTTTTCATTCCTGAGTCCACGTCGCGCAAAATTTAGACCGCGGAGGCAGTCAGAATAGACGTTCACAAAATTAGGAAAGAGGCAGCAAAAAAGAAGTGATGGAGACTCTACCGAATGAGCTGGTAGAGAAGGTGCTCAGCTACCTGAGCCTGAAGCAGTTGATCCAAGCCCGCCTTCTCAAGCCTTTCAAGCAACTCATCGACAATATGCCGCTCTGGGCTAAAGTCACTCAGTTAGTCTTCTCCTCCATATGCTTTTCCAGCTATGAAGGCCCTGGTTCAGCGTCACACTGGACCAGAACGACATCCACTGCAATCTGGAAGACGCGCTCTGGAGCGGCGATGTTTGTAGCCTCTCTGTCAGTGCTATCCCTCCCTTGAGAAAATGGTTGCAAAGAACACGCGGGAGTCTCTGCCATGGTCGGAGGAGAAAGAGAGCGAGGAAGAGGAAGGCATTGCGGAGAATTGGCTGCATCTGCTCAGCGGCCTCCGCTTCCTGGCAACACGCGGGGCGCCTATCAAATCTCTCGAGTTCATCCACCAGAACACCCCGTTAGGCCTTGCATTGTCTCGGTAGCACATTTCCAAGGCTTAGCTTGTCTTCCGAACGCAGGGCCTGGGCTTCTATCAGTTGAGGTTCATAAATTGGTCAAATGGAATAACTTTTAACAAATGAACATAGTCTGCAAAGCTAGACGCAAAGGTGATGTTGTAGGCTTGCGCACCCGAGTGTGGCGGCGGTGGAGGGGCTTCGTCAGGAGCTCCAGGCCCTCAACATCCGCCTCACCTCCATCCACATGGCCGACTGGACCTACCGCGACAAGGAGGAGAATATGCGCGAGGCCACCCGCGGCCTCCTCATCGTCTCTTTTGCTTCTCCCTCCTTTCTTTGCATCCTTCAATTGGCCTGGCGCAGGATCAGAAAGACCTCAGCTATCTGGGATTCACCGGTCGCTTCACTGCCAAACAGAAGCCTTACGAAAAGGTTCTACTGTTTGGCATTCTGATGAGTTGTTGATCGAAAAAGAGTGGCGATTCGAGAGTTGCACGCTGCCGACGGATATGGAGACGCTGGTGGAGATGGTGAATCTTCGCATACTCACCTTCAGCGATTTCTACGGTCCGCTTCAGCTGTGGAGAAAAGAAACAAAGTAGGCCAGGGAAGAAGATTGAGATGCAAGTAAGCTGGTGGGCACTGTGCTAGAGCGTTTGGACGCTTTCCTCATAGCGGGCGTTCAGTTTGTGGACGCGAGTGGTCGGAGTATCGACTTCAGCATTGGGTTAACAACCAGTCGTCACATTCAGGTTGGTTGGCTGGCCCTCAAAAGGTGAACTAAAGGAGGAATGGCGCAGATGAGCTGTCCTGAGCTGAAGATGCGGGCGAGCTTAAGTGAAATGGGATTTCCGGGCTCCGACGTCTTCTGGTTCTGGTGGGCCAAGGACCATTTTGACAGTTAGATTTCCATCATCTCTTTCACAATTACCTACTCCCAACTTCAGAAAACTCTCTTCGCGGCCCTCTTCACGCCATTTTCGGTTGGCACTTGTTCACTTGTGCGGGGTGAAGACGGAAACATTGCAGGCGAGGCCGAGGAAAGCTGGGACTGTTCCGAGTGCGATTCACTCGGTTTGAAGGGAAAAATTGTAATACTATTGAAAAAAAAGTATGTTCAGACATGGACTGGGACGATGAGGACGACGAGTCGGAAGACGAATCCGAAGACCGTGAGGAAGAAGACGAGGAAGAAGAGGATGAAGACGAGGAAGAAGAGGAAGAAGAAGGTGAGGAGGAAAGCTAGATTGGCCGAAATGAGCAGCATTTTGTAGTTGTCAGCTTTTATTTTGTTTTTTTCGTGAGTTATCGTGCTACTTTCCATTTACAAGTTGGTCTCAATTTTAGTCGCTGGTTGCCAGTACATTGCATTCATTGCTGAACTTTCGCCTGCCATGCTATTAGAAATCGCCTTTCGGGCTGGAACATTTTCGGAGTATATTTTGTTGCTGTAAATTGCAAAGCAAGTGGCGAAAATTTCAGTTTTAAATACTGCAGCAAAAAATTCCTTTTAGCGAACAGTGACAGTAGTGCTAGAAATGTTTTCAACGCATCATCAGTTGTGCTTATTTACTGATTTAGTTAAAGGAGTTGTTTCTTAACAATTTCTGTAGTTTACAAGTATGAAATTTTTTACTTAAAAGGAGAGGGGGGGGCTCATAGATTGGATAAAAAGGCACACTAACTGGCTTTGTTCATTCGCACACCAAAAACAATTTTTTTCCATTATCCATTAAAAAGAGCTCCCAGTTTTCAAAATCAAAGAAATACATTAACTACTAGCCGAATCTGCAGCATTGTCGCACAGTGAAAATGGACACGCACGCGGAAACAAAAATCAACTGTTTTAGAAGCGGATTCGACTATTCATTTGGATTTGAGCTGGGGTCAAGACTTTTGACTTTTTTTTGGAGAAAAGAGGTTTGCTTTTGGTGTGCCAATGGAGCAGACATGCAGGATAAGGACAAGATAAGTATAGGATAGGATAAAGACATATGATAAAACTTTTTGGCTATTCGTCTGTTTCACAGTTGAAGGTCATCTGCGTTAGACGAACAGCGACTGGCCTTCTTAAATGCCAAAACAGCTTATTGCTTGAGCTGGCAACGTTTCATAGCTGTCTGTTTAGTCGTTGCGATGGTTTTCGTCTACAAAAATGATTGCCTTCTGTTGTCTGATAGCCTTTCCTATTTTAACTGGTACCTGCGATCTTGAGATGGTCGAGATCGGCTTCAACTATGTGGAGGTCAATTTTCTGCAATTCTGCTCGCAATTTTTTAATTGCCGAAGGCTACCTGCCATGAAGAGCAGAGCAAGCAGAGATCTGCCATTATCTTTAGCGTCTGCTTAGTTTTTTAGTAACTGGGGCCATGCGAGCGGATCGCAAACGCCTCATAACCTAGGACAAACTATATTACGCAATTTAAGACAGCATTTCTGAAAGATTCGAGAGGGACCATTCCACTTTTGAAAAAATGAAGTTTCTCCGATTCGAATGACTTTGTGCCAGCATCTAAGGCAATATAGTTGTCATCTCTGTGTCAATAGTCGTTTCCGGAAAAATGGTTTTCTTGACTTGATAGGAGCACTTTTGTAACATGCACTTTTTTGGTACTCTGAAAGCTGCAATTTCAGTTTTTTGAAAATTTTGTTTAAGAAATTTTGGATAAATGTGGACTGTTATATATCAATCGAAAGGTAATTTGGAGCTAAAAAAGGTGGTGTACTTCGATTTTGACAAAAAGTTGTCAAAAAACCGTAATTTTGAAAAATCAAAAATTTCGACTTTTCAATTTTGGCACAAAAAAACTGATAGCTCAATTGTGAGTGGTTCTGCCAAGGGGTAGACCATAACCACGATAAAATTCAGGTTCTTGTGGACATTTTGGTATATAATTCGTTGGCATTTGGTTTGACCGACTCGATAAATTTTTCAGTTGAAAATTTGCACTCACTGATTGGCCCTATGTTAAAGCATAGGCAAAATTTTCGGAAAAAATTTTTTGTCTCAAATTTTGATTTTTACTGCCTAAATATCTTCTTTAGGGTCCAATACACCCTGCTGCCACATTGGTTTCACAAGTTTTAGTTCAAAATTGGTCAATCATGAATCGACAATTTCCTATGCTTAAGCATAGGCCATCGTAGGCTTCTCTCCCCTTTCATAAGTTTTTGGGTCATAAATAAACTAAAACTTAATCAAATTCAGCAAACTTTTTTTCACTGAAAGCCCAAATGTGTTTTCATCCTTCTGGTCCCAAAAAAGATGTATAAACAGTACACAGGTTTCATGGCATTTTATTATCTTAGCACACACCTCTTAGGCTACAAGCAGCTATTGGTAACATAATTCAGCGCCATGAAACCTCGGTTCATTACAAACAGCTGTATTTTGTCTCAATTAAAGCAAAAAGGTTATGGGCTTTCTGTAAAAAAAATTTTTTATTATTTTTTTAAATTTTTTAATTTTTTGGTTTTTTTTGTATTTTTTTGCTTTTTTTTGTTGGTCGAAATTTTCGATTTTGCTGAATGTGCGGGTTTTTGACAACTTTTTGTCAAAATCGAAGTACACCACCTTTTTTAGCTCCGAATTACCTTTCGATTGATATGTAACAGTCCACATTTATCCAAAATTTCTTAAACAAAATTTTCAAAAAACTGAAATTGCAGCTTTCAGAGTACCAAAAAAGTGCATGTTACAAAAGTGCTCCTATCAAGTCAAGAAAACCATTTTTCCGGAAACGACTATTGGCACAGAGATGACAACTATATTGCCTTAGATGCTGGCACAAAGTCATTCGTATCGGAGAAACTTCCTTTTTTCAAAAGTGGAATACCCCTCATATAGACTATCTCGTGTCTATCGGATTCTGCGTCTTAAAACAATGACTGGCTTGCGATAAATTCTGTGTGCAAGCTACGGAGCTGTGGGTAGGCTTAAACGAAGCAGCAAACACAGTTTTTTCAAAAAATCTTTGGCAAATCGGTTAAAATTTCGCAAGTTAGTGCTAATGGTTATGGCTAATTACTAGAATTGGGAATCTTCAATTCTGTTTTATCTCTTAGCTTTTTTCTTCAATTTTTATTTAATTCAATTAAAATAGCGTGGGCAACAAGATTAAAAATGATGAAATTTATTCGATGAACTGCAATGATAATTGCAGGATAAGATTCATCAAATTATTTTCATCATCTTGATGCCCAAGCTGATATACAGGGCCCCCCGCTAAAAAACCACCATTTTTGCAGGACCAATTCCATCAACTTTTTCACCAAAAACCCATGTTGCCCCAACAACAAACTTATAGATAAAGCTCTTCTAAGCAATTTGCACATATTTAGCCCAACTTCTCTTAAAGTTTTGGGTCGAATAACTAAAGTTACACCTTAAAAAGCCTAAATGACTAGTTTTTAAGCTTCAAATGCCAGGAAATATCAAACAATTGCAATAAATTGGAATATTTGACCATAGTGCGATAGATCTAAATCTCAATAATAATTAAGGCTCAAAAATACACATTCTGCAATAAATTAATAAAAGGGATTATTTACTTTTAGTGATTCCAAATCGAAATAAAACCAGATTTGGGGCAGTTTTGGCCGTTTTTGCCTTTTTAATAGTAACTAGTCATAATAAAGGTTTGACCCCAAAGAGATGACGTGTGTAAACTAAAGGGTTCTCAAATAGTACAATGAAGGTTTTCTTAGGTTATTCTAAAAGTGTACTGGTCCTGACACAATCAATTTTTATTGAAATATTATCATTTGGTGGTTCTAAAAATGGTGGTTTTTTAGCGGGGGTCCCTGTAATTGCATTCATTGAAAAATTGAAGAAAAACTGAGAAAACAGATTCACGATTTTGGTAATTTCAAAACCCGGAATCTGAAAATTTTCGGAATCTACAGCATATACGGAATTTTCGAAATTCGCTATACATAAAACTTCGAAAATAATTGGATTTTGTCGGCATATATTTATCGTTTCAGTCATCATAACTATGCAAAAATAATAAAGACCATCAAAATAAGCGGGGACACACAAAAGAACGCTGATAAAGGAAATAGGACACACCACTGGGCTAGAATGGAGCAATGAACTTCTAGGCCGCCGTCTTAGGCGCAGTCTCACTTCCGAGCATGCCTACAATTTTATCACTTTAACTTCAACATCCATCAAAAGCATAGTGAAAACTGATATTGGCGAAGGCTGCCGGAGCCGTTGGGCTACTTGCGAGGGGCGAAGCAGTCCAGCCGCTAGCTGAAACTATCTTTTTAATGTGATAACAACATAATCCAAAACTATGAACAAACAGGTGAGGGGATTGCGTTCGAAGACGGGTCCTTGAGCATCGGAGGCGATGGTGATGGTGGCAAGGAGGACGGCGATGATGATGCATGCGTAGGAGACGCGGATTCCACCCGCCGAGCTGCTGCCGGGGCCTAGAGGGTGCTTCTGAGCAGAATTGGTGGTGGGCGGATTGGGCCAATTGCGGAGGACAGGGAAGCGTTGAACGACCTTTGGGGGCAGGCTGGTGCTCCAGGCGTTGCAGCGATTGGTGTAGCAGGGGCCTAAGTAATCGTGCACAGTAGCGTTTTTGTAGCCATAAGGCATATTCCATTCGCCAGGACAAAAGCGCTGGACATCGAAGGCGTAGAAGTCGTCGCTGCTGGAATCTTCCCTGCGAACGAGCTTGGCAGAGCAGACGCGGCATACTTTCCAGTGCCGCCCCGGAGTAGCAAGGGAATTTTTCAACAATCCAACAGCACATGTGACACCATCTGGCCAGACACTGAGCACAGGAATGGCGTCGGTGACATAACTGGGCAAATGTTGGCTGCCGAGGTCGAATGTTTTGCAGGGGGTAGTAGTGTTGCAGGTTTTGATATAGAGAGGCTGGCCTTTTATTTGCACGATCTCATAGGGCTGTGGAATGGAGTGGTCGGCATCACAGAAATAGAGTACATTGTAGGCCGCATAGTCGTCTTGCTTTGCGCCCAGCTTGCGTACCAGAACAGCTCCACAATAGAGGCAGTATTCTGTAGAAATTTGAGTCCATTGCCATCCATCTGCAAAGCCCTTTTGACAGCTGAGACCAGACTGCTTTGGCCAACTTTGCAGGAAAGGCCAGTCGTCCTTGACAGCTTTTCTCATCTTGTAACGAAAGTCTTTATAGCAGTGGTCTTTCATACATTTGGCTTGAAAGACAGGCTGAGCGGAGGTGCCCGATCGTAGGAAGATGCTGTAGCCGGAGGGAAGCTTGAGATCGTTGTCGCAGTAGTAGTAAAGGTGGTAGTCCTCCACATTGGGGTATTTTCGTTTGCTGTGAACTATGAGGGCGGACTGGCAGAAAGAGCATTTTTTGGTTGGCATGGAACGTAGAAATAAAATGTCGCGATCAGAGGTATCGTTACTCACATAGCAATCCAATGAGCCACCAACCTTGAAGCTGCTGCTGAGATAATCGAGACCAGGAAAGAGATGAGGATCATTGGCTTGAAGCGATTGTGCTGACTGTATACCAGCCCATCCAACCCAGAGAAATAATGCAAATAAGACTAAGCTCATGATTTTTTTCACTTTTTAGATTTCTGACCTCAACGATGCGATTAGATAGTTAAAAGCATTATTTGAAGAATAAAATGCTGAGTCTTTTTAGCATTTCACAGAATCCGCCATCCCTGGTGACCAAAATAATACATCCCAGTTTCATTTGAACTATGTTAAATGTCATTAAAAAAATTTGAAATTCTAGGACAGCAGCGTCAGCAATAATCCAATAATCGCATTCAAGAAAATAGCAAATACGTGTAAATGAAGTTTTGACGCAAATATGCAAAATTGACGACAGACAGAATCCTTTCGTGAGTTTAAAAGATCATAAAAAACCATATGAGCGAGTGCTTAGAATAACGAAATCGTTGACCCCAATAACCCCCCCCCCCCCCCCAACGCGTTGGTAGCAGGAAAACTCGGTACAATCCAAACTCGCTACATGGGGAAACTTTGTACAAACCAAACTCGGTACAGTGGCAAACTCGGTACAGGGCCAAACTCGGTACAATCCAAACTCGGTACAGGCGAAACTCGGTACAAGGCCAAACTCGGCACAAACCAAACTTGGTACAGGGCCAAACTCGGTACAGAGCCAAACTTGGTACAAGGCCACACTCGGTACAAGACCAACCTTGGTGCAAGAAGGGACTTTCTAGGTGTTGCCTTTTGGGTTACCCTCCCCCCTTTTTTCTGTGGGAGGAGTGCTTTGGGGCAAGGGCGGATATAGAGTTTTATTTCATATTAAATTATTTTTTTCATATTCATTTTTTATTAGCACATAAATAAAATAATCAATAAATATTTGAAGCATACTTGATGAAAGCTTCAAGACTAACAAAATTCCACAAAAAAAAACAGATTTCATTTTCAGGCTTGAAAACAATGTATTTATTTATGGTTGTTAATTTTTTTGAAACATCAAGATTTTAAGTTTATAAGCCATAAATATTGGAAAAAGGCCCCCGTCCTAGAATCATGTACCAAGTGTGGGCTTGTACCGAGTTGCACCTTGTACCGAGTTTGGCACTGTACCGAGTTTGGCTTATACCGAGTTTGGTCATGTACCGAGTTTGGACTGTACCGAGTTTGCCACCCACTGTACCGAGTTTGACTCTGTAGCGAGTTTGGTTTGTACCAAGTTTGGCATTGTACCGAATTCGGATTGTACCGAGTTTTCATGGAACCCAACGCGTTTGCCCCCCCCCCCTCGGAAGAGTCCCTCCCCCCAAATGGGTAACAGGAAAACTGGGTGCAGGGAAAATGTGAATAGGTCGAAACAAAGCCCGAAAATGGCATGTATGGACATGTCTGCACATTCTTTGCCTAAGCTTTACCTAGTCAATATTTTGGAAAATTTCAAAAAAAAGAGAGTGAAGCAGATGCTTAAGGCCAGCCAACCAGGTCAACCGACCAGGCCCTGAAACGGAGACTTTGCAATTGAATTGCAATTTAGACCGAGACAATTGATTTTGGGCTTTGAACCAATTTTACTGAGCAAAAATTTTCTGGTCATTTTTGACCTATGTCCTTCCAAAGGGTAAAATTCGAAGTTATCACAAAATTTTAGTCATTTTTTAGGAAAAAATCGAAAACAACTTGTAATTTTTTTGCTTTGAATATGGCCAGTATTACTTATTTACTATCCTCACCCTGCCTTACATGGCTTTACATTTCATTGTGCTTTACATGGCAAAGACTGTGCGGGACTACGAGGAAGGAGCCGTATATTTGGTGTGCGTGGAGCGTGAAGCTTGCCAGCGTTGCAATCCCTTCCAGTACCTAGCCTGCTCTGCTCCCACATTTTCCTCTTTGCTCTTTCGGGTTTGCAACCTATCGTGATTCCTGTCCTGCCTTTGTCGTCCGTTCTGCTGCCTGCCTCAGCTTTGGCAAAGCTTGTCAGGAAGTTAGTCAGGAATATCGAACAAAAGGCAAGCAAAGCAAGATGCTTTCATGTGTCTGGTTTGTTGAGAGTATGTGGCGGAGGTTAGGCAACAGGAGGGAAGGAGGAGAAGGCAGGCGGCGGGGTGCCAGCCCGGCTTCCATGCGGAAAGGCCAAGTTGACGCTACCGCCGTCTCCACCATCATACTACAGGCATTAATTAGTTCCTCCAAGTGCAGGAGTTATGTGCAGAAGCAAAATAGAATTTTCGGACAGGCGAGGGCATCTGAGTAGTTGGGCGGCGGCTGGGCTGTGGCTGCATGAGCTGGAGGTGAGGCACTTGGGTAGGTAAATCCTGCCGTTTTGCGAGCACTGTTGCAGTTGAGGAGTTCAGGGTGGAGGGAGTGAGTGAATGAGCCTGGCTTAAGAGGAGGTGAGTAGTAGGCGATGGGCGTGGGGCGAGCCGCAGTGCTGCGGCGGCGTCGACAGAAGAAGAGAAGGGAAGCGAGGAGGCCGGCTAGAATCACACTGCCGCCAATCGCAGCGATTGCTGAAAGAGGAAGTTCTGACTGGGAGGAAAGGGAGGATAAAGGATGTGACTAGATAGGCCGCCAGGTCGAACAGGGCGGAGACGAACTCGAAAGCCCTGGTGGAATGGCATGGGCCCCGCCCTGTCTCCTGATCGGAATTTCAGCGTCAGAAAACTCCCACTACTCGTCACCGTTGGGCAGTAGTTTCCAGAGCACCTGGCAATGGACCCGTTTGGAGGTCTATCGGTGCTGCAGAGCTTGGTGAACATTTCTGCATGGTTGTCGGTAGAGTTTGAGCCGTCGTAGATGTAAAAGTAGTCTAGATCTTTACGAAGATGGAAAGTGTCGAATTCTATACGAACCACGTAGTCAGTCAAGCGGCTGGTGTCCACATGCCTTGGAAATTTTGGGAAGAAGTAGCGTTTTTGATGTGAAAAATAAGTGATGCAAGAGACCAAATGCACTCCACATTCGGCGGATAGGTACCGCTGGCATTAGAATTGGGGAATCTCGTTCACTGACTTCCGAGTCATAGTCGAACCTGATGTCCTCCACACCGTCGCAATTCGATACGCTTTCTCAACCACTTTTTTCATTCCAAAGCGCCGAGGCTAATCGATACGTACGAGTAATATTAGCAAAAAACTTGCTGCTGGGCGAGCTTGCCGTATAATTGAGGGCGATAAATTCAGAGCTCGATGCCACAGTCAACAGATGGCCACAGTGGAATTTTGTGCATCTTAAATCTCATGTCAAGCAGTGGCATGAAAGACTTGGAAAATGTAAGCCTTGTCATCATGGTGCGGGTAGTGGAATAGTCATAGATTTCCAAAACGTCATCAGAATGAAGATCAAGTTGGAGAACGGCGTAAAAGGGACCCGAGTAAACAGACTGATAGGTCCTTTGCACAATGCAGAAGGCAGGGTTTGTAAGAAGCTTGGAAGGAAGGCGAAGAACCATTGACAGTGGGCGTAAGGGTAGTCGCCAAGTGAGGGCGATCGCAGCTGGCGCATGCGTCCCCAACTGATGATTGACGAGTCATCAATTTCAGTTTCGTAACCACAGTCCAATTCCGCTTAAAGTCAATTCAATTCCGTAATCATTGAGCTGAGAAATGGAAAACAAAAGCACAAGTGAGGATGGCTCTAAATCCAGAGGCGACACCGTTGAAAGTCGTTTGAAAAAAAATCGGCATGTATGAACTGGCAAAAATTTCAGCCCCAACGCATCGAATACCAGTGCAACTGAATGCCTATCTTTCATTCACATGCACTCTTTTCGAAGCTAAGAGTACAATCGATTATTTATATATATCTCATCGTTCTCAGCCAATTGAATGTCATCAGAGGTGGGGAGTTGCGCTCTAACCCGACCACCTTCCGGAACTTGAACTCTCCTCAAAATTATTTTGCTGCGAAATGTTTTGATTTAAAGCAATCATTTTGGGGTGAAATGTTTTTAAAACCAATTTTGACCACTCAGAGGCCACCAAATGTCTTAGAATTGTGTGTAGTTTCGAAAAAAAATATAAAAAACGGTGGGAGGGTCAAAACTTTTCGGCAACCAATTTTGAACCCCTCAATAAAGCTCTCTTAACGGGAAGCATCGAAAACATAACCATTGACAGATGATACTGTTGGGGTATAGATTGGGGTAGTTGGGAGAGGTGAGTTGTGTGGATTGGCCAGCACTGAGGCTAATATTTGTAGGTCCACAAATGTCTTCTTCTGCTACAACCACCTCTCAATCTTCCCGCCACATTCTTTGACACATTCACTAGCCTGTGCTCAAGCCCAGGCTCAGGTTCCAAGGACTGGGAGACGAGAAAGACTGGCCAGAGATGAGAAACAAGCTTTTGCCGCTGGATACTGCCCCAAGACATGGGAACAGCGCCGCGCATCTCAACTCTTTCACTTTTTCCAGAGGGAAAGAGAAAAGATGAGAAAGGCAACTGCTCAAGACTGTTGGACCTATCTGTCCCGTCGAAGACGTTGAGCTGACTCAGGTAGGGAAGGTTGGTTGGCAGAGTCAAGTTCACGCGCTTGTCTGCTTCCGCAGTTATTTGCCTGCTCATTCATTTGTTTTCGTTTTGCTAGTATCCCCAGTTGTGGAAAACCATGAGCAGATTGTGTGTAGGGGGATAGAAACTGAGATATTCAATTTCGTCGTAAGACTAATATTTCTGGGCCCGCAAACTGCCTCATCGCCTTGAAGCAGTCATAATAAATAAACCGAAAATTTTGACGAAATATTAGACATACCGAAATATATCGCGGATAGGTTGGCCTGAAAATGCGATGCCAGCTTTTCTTTTCGGTATATGACTTGTATTTCATTTTCATAAAATATGCGCAGCGTAGAAGAGTTTAGTATTAGTTGATTGCAGCTGGGACACAGTTCTTTTTTTTGCAATGGGCAACTAAGTATGCTAACCTTGTCAGAAGTGGTTGATTCTGGCTATCGAAAATGAGTATTTGATCATCATCTTTGGAGACTGCGGAGACTTTGAAGGCAATAGCGCTATCAGAAGGTGCAGTTATTTTCCTTCAACACAACATTTACCGAAAGACTGAGAAACGGCGAGACTGAGAAATGTGTTAGAAAGCAGGCCAGTAGCAGGTGGAGGGCTGCATAGGAGACTGTAGAGTGAAGTTGCTCTGCGTGTCGGAGAGGTCCAGTGAGCGCTTGTGACAAGAAGTCTTCTTGGCTGGAATTTTCGCAAGTTTCTTGGCCCAGCAACCTTCCCCTTAATTGGCGAACTCAGCCTTAACAAACCTTGGACTTGGGCCAAAAAGCCGAAGGAGGTGACGGCGGCATCGCTGACGAAGGTGAGGTGGAGCTGGCGGCCGGAGGAGTGGACATCGGGGCAGCTATGCCCGCTGCACCTGAACAGCAGCCTGGCGTTTGTAGTCGCACAGTGTCCGAAAGGCAAGCACCTTTGAAGCAGAAAGGGTGAGCCGTTCAGAAGATCCGGATCGAAAGCCTCCACTATGTCGTATCCCGACTCCGTATCGAACTTGGGGAAGGTCAGATGTATGGAGTATGCCGTAGGAGCGCTTATGAGCCTAGAACAAGTAATAGAAAAGGCAGCATTTAAGTCAGCCAGCAAGCAAAAATTCAAATGAATGTTTGGAGGACAAAAATCACCAAGAACAGTGGAGAAAGTTGGCATAGTGCCCAGCAGTGGATGGGGTAGAAAAATTATATGGTTCTTCAGATGCAGCCAAGTTGATGTTGTAGCCGCAACCTTCAAGTATTTAGCCAAAATGATAAACCTGCAGTAATTATCAAAACAATAATTGGCCTAAACGACCTAAGCCAGTTTCTAAGCTAAAACTGTTCGACACCCCTTAAGAGAGCTTTTCTGAGAAGGTCAAAAGTTTGAAAAAGAGGGTCGGACAAAAATTTTTACCCCCCTTTTTTATATTTTTTATGAAAAGTGGGCATGTTTCTAAGACTTTTGGTAGAGTATGACTGTTCAAAACTCAAAATTCGATTTTTGGTGAATTTTTGAATGTAAAAAAACGGCAGATTTTTTAATCATCTATTGCTCACGATCTGCTCAACGGATTTTAATGATTCGACCACCAATCGAACCGTCTCAATGAGATAAATATTTTGTTTTTTTTGTTCATTTCTCTACGATCTGTTCCTGCCAAGTTATTGACAAAAAATCAGTTTTTCAGTTTTCAAAATTTCAAAAAATTTATAATTTCTAAGTAAAAATTTCATTTGCGCCGGACGAGACCCAATTTTTCTGAAATTTCAGGTAATTTTACATATTTGTACCAATCTACAACTTTGAAAGCCTTGGACCATCAGAGATATTTGAGGTTAAAAATTTGCATTCTCATATTGGCCCTATGTCATAGCATAGGCAAAAAATGAGCAAAAAATTTTTTGTCTCTGAATACCAATTTTTTGGCTCAATAAATTTCTTTTAACCCGTATCCATCTAGCTGTGTGGTTTTTAGCTTCACTTTTGACCTTTGAGTGCGATAATTTTGACTGCAATTTTCATATGCTACAACACTGTCTATGCTACAGCATAGGAAAAAACCATATCATTATTTTCATACTCAAATGTCAAAAGTGAAGCTAAAAACCACACAGCTAGATGGATACGGGTTAAAAGAAATTTATTGAGCCAAAAAATTGGTATTCAGAGACAAAAAATTTTTTGCTCATTTTTTGCCTATGCTATAACATAGGGCAATATGAGAATGCAAATTTTTAACCTCAAATATCTCTGATGGTCCAAGGATTTCAAAGTTGTAGATTGGTACAAATATGTAAAATTACCTGAAATTTCAGAAAAAGTGGGTCTCGTCCGGCGCAAATGAAATCTTTACTTAGAAATTATAAATTTTTTGAAATTTTGAAAACTGAAAAACTGATTTTTCGTGAATAACTTGGCAGGAACAGATCGTAGAGAAATAAACAAAAAAAACAAAATATTTATCTCATTGAGACGGTTCGATTGGTGCTGTTAGCGTTATAGATGATTAAAAAATCGGTCGTTTTTTTACATTCAAAAATTCACCAAAAATCGAATTTTGAGTTTTGAACACTCATACTCTACCAAAAGTCTTAAAATCATGTCTACTTTTCATAAAAAATATAAAAAAGGGGGGTAAAAATTTTTGTCCGTCCCACTTTTCAACCTCTCACAAAAGCTCTCTTAAAATAATTGAATCGTGCTGAAAATATTGGATTCCGCTTCTTCCTGCGACATTTTATTTTCTTGAATTCGGCCTTGAATAGAAATGAACCTGAGACGGGAGGAAGGATGAAGGCAAGTAGGCCGAGGCCGAAGCAGATCATGATTGAAATTTTCAAAATAAAAGGATGCAGTGTGAAGCGCAATTATAGAGAGCAGTCAGCAGCCAACAATGCTTCGCAGTGATAAAAGTGTGCTTGCTCACAAGTTTTGCCTTCGACGTCTCAGAGGTTAGTCATGCTCTTTTATCTATGCACGTCATGTGCTTACAGATGTTCGCCTAACTGCTACCATCGGCAGGCCAAACGTTTATCTCTTTTCTCCCAATAGAATCGTTGGTTTCGTTCTTTAACCCATAACATCAATTCATTGTCGATGAGCTGTGGTTTTACGTTTGCTATCGAATTCCAAGAAATTCGCACTAACGCGCGCATATTGCGTATGGATAGCCACAGGAGCTAAGCAATCAAGAAAGAGAAAGGTGTGGGTATAAATTAAAGCTAAATTAAAGCACCTAGTATTCCTTACTCTCTGACAGCCCTTGAATGGGTACCCATTAAGGGTGACAAGCATATCCTGTAAAGCAGTGAACGTAAAATTTGGCTCAGTGAAACAAGAACGGCATTAAGAGCGCTTTTCTGAGAAGGTCAAATGTTTGAAATAGAGGGGCGGACAAAAATTTTTACCCCCCTTTTTTATATTTTTTATGAAAAGTATACATGTTTTTTAGACTTTTGGTAGAATGTGAGTGTTCAAAACTCAAAATTCGATTTTTGGCGAATTTTTGAATGTAAAAAAACGACCGATTTTTTAATCATCTATAACTCTCGATCTGCTCAACGGATTTTGATGATTTGACCACCAATCGAACCGTCTCAATGAGAAGAATATTTAGTTTTTTTTGTTCATTTCTCTACGTTCATTTCCTGCCGAGTTATTCACAAAAAATCAGTTTTTCAGTTTTCAAAATTTCAAAAAATTTATGTTTTCGATGTAAAAGTTTCATTTGCGCCAG
Source organism: Ptycholaimellus sp. GST1_10 (assembly GCA_030248095.1). NCBI lineage: Eukaryota > Metazoa > Nematoda > Chromadorea > Chromadorida > Chromadoridae > Ptycholaimellus > Ptycholaimellus sp. GST1_10. The sequence continues at coordinate 102,699 of JASANA010009371.1, read as the reverse complement.
ACGAGACCCATTTTTTCTGAAATTTCAGGTAATTTTACGTATTTGTACCAATCTATAACTTTGAAAGCCTTGGACCATCAGAGATATTTGAGGTTGAAAATTTGCATCTTCATATTGGCCCCATGTTATAGCATAGGCAAAAAATGAGCAAAAAATTTTTTTGTCTCTGAATGTCAATTTTTTAGCCTAATAAATTTCTTTTAACCCGTATCCATCTAGCTGTGTGGTTTTTAGTTTCAGTTTTGACCTTTGAGTGCGAAAATTTTGACTGCAACTTTTCATATGCTACAACATTGCCTATGCTACAGCATAGGGAAAAACAATATCAAAATTTTCGCACTCAAAGGTCAAAACTGAAACTAAAAACCACACAGCTAGATGGATACGGGTTAAAAGAAATTTATTAGGCTAAAAAATTGACATTCAGAGACAAAAAAATTTTTGCTCATTTTTTGCCTATGCTATAACATGGGGCCAATATGAAGATGCAAATTTTCAACCTCAAATATCTCTGATGGTCCAAGGCTTTCAAAGTTATAGATTGGTACAAATATGTAAAATTACCTGAAATTTCAGAAAAAATGGGTCTCGTCTGGCGCAAATGAAACTTTTACATCGAAAACATAAATTTTTTGAAATTTTGAAAACTGAAAAACTGATTTTTTGTGAATAACTCGGCAGGAAATGAACGTAGAGAAATGAACAAAAAAATACTAAATATTCTTCTCATTGAGACGGTTCGATTGGTGGTCAAATCATCAAAATCCGTTGAGCAGATCGAGAGTTATAGATGATTAAAAAATCGGCCATTTTTTGACATTCAAAAATTCGCCAAAAATCGAATTTTGAGTTTTGAACACCCATACTCTACCAAAAGTCTTAAAAACATGTATACTTTTCATAAAAAATATAAAAAAGGGGGATAAAAATTTTTGTCCGTCCCACTTTTCAACCTCTCACAAAAGCTCTCTTAAAAAAGTGGGCATTTGAGGCAGTTTGCAGATCGGTTTCGGCGACAGCGCGTGCAAACCGCTCTAGATTTCCCAAATTCATAGCTTTAACGTGAACGGCTGAGGCTAGTGATCGTCGTGAGCATTGGGTGGAGCTGGTCACCTCCCTCTTCAACACTATCTTTTCGAAAGAAATGAGAAAAATCCATGACTACGGCATTCAGCACGCTCAGAAACCCAGCAATCGGCTGGCCTGGCTGCCCGGGAAATAAGGAGAGAAAAGTGTCTGTGAGAAAACAGATTCTGGAAGAAGCTGAAGGAGGTGGGCAAGCCGCTGTTGGAGAAGGCGAAGAAGGGGGCCTTTGACAAGGCAACTGGCTGGATGGGCAAGCTCTTTGGCTGATTTATTTCTGCCCGATTTCGCCAAATGTGATCGCTTTGGATAACTGTGCACTGTTTTATCGTGATAGCATGGCAGGCAATTTGAAAAGGATGCTTATAGAGATCAGGAAGGCTTGGCGGTGCTGCTAGATTAGATTTAGCGCATTGTTTTGCCGCCTCTTTCCATGTGCAGCCAGAAGCTCATACTCCTGTCCGCTCCGTTTGCGCTCGCGCAATCTTCACCCCAGCTCAAATGGCAGGCAAGTTTTCCTCCGCATTTGTTCAGCGCGTAACTCAACTCATGTTGTGCTGGAAAACCCCTCTTCAGCCTCCTGTCCTCCTCCAGGCCCGTATTCATCCCGCGAAACCTTGATTTTCTGATGCAAGCAGAATTTCAGAGCTTGAGAAGGAAGGGATGCCTGGGCGGGCTGAGGAAGTGCTGCAGGGAGAAGTGCTGGGCGTGTGCTGTTCAGTCTCAGCAGCCGTGCCAGCCTGGAGTGGATGGAGGATCTTTGCGACCTTCTCGGCGCCGGGGAGCCCAACCACTACATCCGCGCCGTGCCCCGCGCCTTCTCCAGCCACGCCCTACCCGCCCGCTCCGTCCACCTCTCCGACAAGGCTGCAGAGAACCTCCCCGACCTCCCCCAGCCCCGTCTCACCAGCCTGACAGTTGGGCCGTGCAGCTTGGAGGAGGACCCGCAGCACTCGGCTTTGATCCTTCGTCGGCTGTCAGCCGGCCTGTGGCCTAGTCTTCGCCGGCTGCGGGTGTGGCATCTGACGCCGGAGCTCTGGGACGCCCTCCCGCCCACGGTGACCAGCATCGCCTCCCTCTGGAGCAGTTGTCTCGGCAGCCTTCCAAAGCCAGCCATTCGTCGCGCTCACCTCACATCCCACAGCGGCGACGGCCTTCCCACTCTCATGCCCAACCTGGAGTGTCTCTACATCTCCTGTCCAAAGGAAGACGCCTGGAACAGCCTGGCCGATCTGCCTCGCCTTCGCAGCATCAGTGTGGGCTTCCGTGGGCTCTTTCGCGCCTGGCAGCGCCCCTTCCCCGCCCTCCGCCGCCTCTACGGCCGTAAGGGCAAAGGCCTTCTCGGCCTCCCCCCGCCCAACTTCGCCCGCCTAGCACCCCGCCTCTCCCACCTCTTCCTTCGCCTCGGCAGCCGCATCCCCTGGGATCGCCTGCCGCAGAGTCTGCAGCATCTCCTGGTTCGCTTCGACTGCCTCTCCGGTCCACCCGTAGAGCTGGAAGCCTGCCGTCCTCTGCCCAACCTCCGCCTCCTCTACTTCCTGGAGCATGCCGTGGACCTGTCCCGCTTGCACCTCCTCGCGCCCAACCTACACACCCTACAGCTCCACACTTTGGCCGCTCTCCAACCACCCGCCACCCTTCAAAACCTCCTCATCCGCCCGCGCATCTGGAGCCACTGGAGCTACCCGCCGCCCCTGGACGCGGAGCTCCTGCGCGCCGCCCTCGGCGCCGCGCCCAACCTCCACCACCTCAGCCTCAACAACGTCACCGGCGCCGCTCTGGAGGGCCTGCCCTGGCCGCCTGCCCTTGCCCAGCTCTCCCTGGCGCCGCGCCCCTCCCTGCCTCTCCCTGACCCGGGCGCCTACGAAGCCTCCTGGGACTTCCTGCCTCACCTCATCACCGCCACCCGACGCCCCTTCACGCTCCTGCACTGCGACCAGAAGGAGATGCCGCCACTGGAAGAGCTCCTGCCCGCCAGCTCCAAGCACCTCGCCGCTCGCACCCATCGCACCCGAGCAACACTGCGTCTAGGAGATGTTACCCCCGCATAATACTACCTTTCCCCAGACTCTGTAAGAGACAGCTTTTTTGCAGTGGCAGCAGAGCGCGACCTGCGATGTCATCTATCAACCTCGCTTTGTTGATATTGCTGATTATCTTATGCGCATTTGGTATGCGATTTTTGCCTCCAGAGTTCTGAGCCACTAGCTTTATTATTCAGCATTGAGTTGTAATCCCCAAATTTTCTGCTTACTGCGACTGTTTCAATGTCCTCTAGACTGTTTGTCTCTGAAAAAGTGTGTTATATTATGTGGTGTCTTCGTCTTGTTGGTGCACTGGTAAAATGCAATTGTCTACAGGTGAGCTACCGCCCTCACACCGGATCGGCCATTCACGCTTTTTTGAACTGCCGCCCAGGGCATGGCCTGGGGGCAGTACTAAGGAGTCACCTGGATTTGACCTGTGAGTCTATATATCTATATATATATATATGGATGTAACAAGAAATACCTCGGCGGTTTCTCAACCGATTTGGCTCATTTTTTCAGCATATGTCAGAAATGTTGGCCGCTTGCGGCCCTATTTTCGGAGCTCAGCGGAAATATTTATTTCTGGAGTTATAACCGAAAAGGCTGATGTTTCAGTACTGAAAAAACGAAATTTGCTAATAAATATTATAGAAGCCATAGAAATGGCCCCCCTTAGGTAAAATTTGATGCTGATCACGAATCTGGACTCCAAATTTGGAAAAAATTGAAATTTTTTCTCAAACCCAGCTAGTTGATGTTTCAAAATTCAAAATTTTTTTTCTTGAATATTAGCCATGATTATGGGCACCTGAGAGTAAAAATTGTTGCTGAGCTCGAATTTGATCTCAGAATTGCCAAAATATCAACCATTGTTTGCAAAACTGGCAGGCTGATGTTTCAAAATCCAAAATTTCAGTTATTGTATATTAGCCATTATTTTGAGCAAATGTGGGTAAAAATGGATGCTGAGCACAAATTTGATCTCAAAATGGCCAAAAATTGACCATTATTCACTAATCTGGCGGGTTGATGTTTCAAAATCCGAAAATTAAAATTTTTGGATAGTAGCCAAGATTTTGGGCATGTTTTGGAAATTGAACCCCCTAAGTTGAGCCTTATACACATGGGCGGCAGTTCAACAAATGGGCTCAACTGGTCACCCGGAATTGAGCCCCATGTTATACTAGTACATGTTCATTTTGAGGAAGAAAGTTGTGAGAGGTAGAAAAAGATGAGTCAAAATGATTAACAAATGTAAGCTGCTAAAATGAAGTCATAATTCCTGCTACGGGCCGTTCGCGTTTAGCCAATTTGGCCTTGATTTAATCCGAAAAATCACGAAAAATATTGGCAAACTTCTAAAAACGTTTTCGAAGGCTTACATTGTGCAAAAACGGAAGAACTAATGCATTCTGAGATGAACGGTAATACGACACAGGATAAACTATGGTGACACCGTGTTCCTAAAGCAGTTGGCGGAATCGCTAGAGCTTTTTTGAATGCTTTTAGCCCTTTTGCCTTGTCTGCGACCGATTTCCAGCAACTCTCAAAGCATCTGATCCAATTTTGATTGGACAAAATATCACTAATTTTGTAAAAGTCGTAAAAGCGTATTTTCTGTTTTTTTTAATTTGCACGATTTTACAAATACCCAAAGTCTTCAAAATCTAAAATTTACGAAAAAATAGATAAGGAGAAATTTGCAAGCATGGGCCTTGGTGTTGGAGTTTGTCTCTCGGGTCATCTTCTTGCACTTTAACGAACATTTCCATGAAAGAAAGAATGGGATAGAGAAGGGGTGCTGGCAGTCTATAAAAGGCTTGGTTCTTCATCTTCACCCCCTCTTCATCCCATTTATATTCACGCCCGAGATTCCAGTGGCATAGGGCTATCGTTATTACCAGGACCTGCTACAGCTCGCAACATCAAACAAGAAAAGATTGCGAACAGCACAACGAATCAAACTTAATGACATTGAGGGGTACGTGAATATTTCAGAATAAGCTTTGTTAGTAGCGATTTCAAAGAATTTGACTTTTTATTGCACATGGCGCATTAGCGAAATTTGCTTTGCTTGAAGCATTTCTCTTAGCATCGCTTGTCATTTACCAGTAGAAAAGTGATCTTATGCTACCCTGTTTTGACGGTTTTTGTCTCGTAGTTTTGCGAGTAGAAACGCGCATTATCCAGCAGCCTCTTTCTATTCCCCTTCGTTTGGGCCCCCCAATCCCTCACCCCAGCTCAAACGGGATATAAGTTTTGCATGCCTTTGCCGTTCTTTAGCGCGCAATCCAACCACTGTTGTGCTGGAAAAAAGCCGTTTCAGCTCTTATTCTTCATTTCTTCATTACTAAAGCCTTGATTTTTCGAAACCAGAATTGGAGTTTGAGCATCAGGCAGAGCAAAGGATGCGTGGGCGGGCTGAGGGAGTGCTGCAGGGTGAAGTGCTGCGGCGAGTTCTGGCGGCTGTCAGCGGCAACGCCAGCCTGGACTGGCTGGAGGATCTCTGCGACCTTCTCCAGGCCGGGGAGCCCAGCTTCTACATTCGCCCTTTGACCGCGGCTTCTCGCTCCTCCCGCCAGGCCCTGCCCGCCCGCCCCCTCCGCCTCCACGCAGAGAACCTGACCGAGCAGCCCCGCCTCACCCACCTGGCAGTGGAGGAGGAGCTCCAGCAGAGCGCTCTCCTCTGTCGCTGTCTGGAGGCCCAGCTGTGGCCGCGGCTTCGCCGACTGGAGGTGAACCGCCTGACGCCGGAGCTCTGGGACGCCCTCCCGCCCGCCCTGGCCAGCATCGCCGCCCGCTGGAGCAGTCGCCTCGGCAGCCTCCCGAAGCCCGCCGTCCGCCGCGCCCACCTCCGCTCCATCAGCGCCCACGACGACCTCCCCACTCTGGTGCCCAACCTGGAATGCCTCTTCGGCCTCCGCCCCAACGACGCCGCCTGGGACAGCCTGGCCGATCTGCCTCATCTGCGCAGCATCTACCTGGACCTGGAGCTCCGCGAGTTCCACTCCTCCTGGAGCCGGCCCTTCCCCGCCCTCCGCCGCCTTCGCCTTCGCTACCAGCCGCCGCCCGACCTCTTCCGCCTCGCGCCTCGCCTCTCCCACCTCTTCCTTCGCCTCCACTCCGACAGCATCCCCTGGGACTGCCTGCCGCAGAGTCTGGAGCATCTCCTGCTGCGCTTCGACTACGGGCCGCCCCTCAAACTGGAGGCCTGCCGTCCTCTGCCTCGCCTGCGCCTTCTCTGCATCCTGGATCGGGCAGTGGAGCTGGACCGCTTGCACCTCCTGGCCCCCAACCTCCACACTCTCCAGCTGCGCAGCCTCGCCCAGCTCCAGCCACCCGCCTCCCTACGCAACCTCCTCATCCGCCCCTGGGTCCCCGCCTACTACCGGCCGCCCCTGGACGTGGAGCTCCTGCGCTCTGTCCTCGCCGCCGCGCCGAACCTACGCCGCCTCAGCCTCACCAACGTCCCCTCCAAGGCCCTGGAGGACATGCCCTGGCCGCCCCACCTTGCCCAGCTCTCCCTCGACCCGCACTGCTTGCAGGGCTCCTGGCACTTCCTGCCCCGCCTCCTCCGCGCCACCCGACGCCCCTTCACGCTCGTCTGCTTCCAGGAGGGAATGCCGCCACTGGAACAGCTCCTCCCGCCCACCGCCAAGCACCTCGCCGCTTCCACCCACCGCTTCCAAGCATCACTGCGTCTGGGAAAGGTTCCTGCATCATTGCAGCCTTTTTGTTCACTCTTGTCGCCAACGGACAGCTTCCTTGCAGGATGCTTGGGCAAGCCAGACCTGCGATGTCATCTACTAGCCTCACTGCAATTGAACTATCAGTCTGATCCTTCACCCTTTCGAGCATTGATTTTTGTTTCTAGTGTTTAGGGCCATTAGCATTACTCTGCTTTACTGTGGCTTCCGGTGTTTGAATGTCCTTTAGCTTCTTTTCGTACCTGAATGGTAAGCTGTCTTTTAGAGTGTTGGTTTGGTGCGCAGTATTTTATGGTTGTTGCAAAGGCGTCACAGATGAGCAATCCACCTTCTATCCTAAAACTGCGTTTGACGCTGACAAAATGCTTCCTCATGTCCATGTTGAGTGCGAAAGTAGCGGGACGTAGGAACAGATGAGTCAACATGTTTGTCGGCCTGGTATAGGGTTGGAAGTGAGGCTTTTGAGTGGGTAGTGTGGGAGCAGGGAACTGGTGTTAGTGTCGACAAACGGTAGCGGGCAGCGCCGTGCTTGTGCTCGCATGTAGCAGCTAATTGTTCAGGCGCACGCCCTTGGAGCCCTGCTTCAGTTGTTTGACCAGCCCTGGGCGGCCGCTTTTGGAGATGGAGAGTGGGTGTGTATGGCTGGATGTAAGAGGGGGAAGGGAAGGAGGGGGCGTGAGGTGGGCAGAATTACGCATTCCCCAAAGGATGGCGGGCTTAGAGAGGGAGGGGAGAGAAAGGCTGCTACTGGTTGCCTAATGAACTGACTTCCCTGTATGCCAGATGCCGCCGTCAGCCGCTCCGCCCTCCCCACCCTCCCCCCATCCACCAACCTCCTTCCAGTCCCTCTCCTCCGAATAGAAGGGGAGGTATAAATTCTCGCTCTTTTAGGAGCCTGTGGGAAGGAAAGGGGGCAGTAGATCTCCACAGGAAGGGAGAGATGCCACTGAGCTGGTCGCCTATCGCCGCCAGCCGCCAGTCAAAATAGTCTCTGCTGCTCCTTCCCCTCCTCCCCCTTGCCCCGGGGGGACACCTTTTGCCGAAGGAAGGAAGGGAAAGGGTCTTCAAATGGGCCGGGACGGGAGCGGTATTATCCCGGCTCATCTGGGCGGAGTGGGGGTGGGAGCTGTGAAGTCTCCTCTCCGCCAGTCCCCTTTCCAGTCCTGAACCCCCTCCATCTCGCCCTCCGTCTTTGGGGACTGAGTGCCATAATAGCGCCGCCAGCCAGCAAACCCACCTTCTCCAGCCCCACCTCCTCTCTACCCACCACCCACCCACCCACACTCATCCACTACCCCCGCCCCCCAGTCCCAGCAACAATCCCCGCCTCCACACTCCCTCCTCTACTCTCTATGTCGCCTCCACCCAGCTCCCAAGCTCCAGTCAACGCAAGGCCATTGGTAATCAATGTCAGGAAAAGGTTGCATTCTTCTTCGCCAGTTCTTTTCCCTCTTGCTGGCTGAAGCGCGGCTTTTGGCTGCCTTTGGCTCAAGGCGAGAAAAGGAGGAGGTCTGCATGGGCAAAGACACATTTGCCTCTCACCAAGCACTAGGAGCAGTCAAATTTGTCCTTGCCCACACAGAACGCTCCTCTTCATTCCACCGTCTCCATCTTCCTATGCGGCCTTTGGTAAGTATCATCTTTTACGTTGCTTCTTTGTTTACTGCTTTCAATTGTGAACTGGGCTGTCCTTCTGAAAGCTTATATTTTGACATGGTTATGCTTTGATTTTTCACTATTGCTCTTTTCTCACTCACATTCAGTGTAAAAGTTGCCCGCCAAAAGATTGATCACAACTGAGCACAAATTTCTAGAATACGGCACTTAGAGTGAAGAGCTAAATGGTATTGGATGTGAAGAATTTGGTGATCTGCTCTGCAGGGTCCTCCTTGTGCTTGTGGCGCAGTGAGTAGGAGCGGAAGACCAGCCACTGCAGGGCTCCCAACACAGCCGGGCAGAAGCACAGCAAATAGAACCTATTGGTCCAACTCTGCTCTCTTTACCTCACCCCTTAGAGAGGCATAGGGAAAGTACATGGTGTGCTGGAGATGGTCCAACTGCTCGGGTTGGATGCGCTTCTCGTTGTACTCTTCGTAGTGAGCGGCGTTAAGTAGGTAGACAGCGAGCATGGGGGCGAGGGACTGGGCCGGCTTCGTGAACAGGGCGTTCATGGAGAAGACGATGGAGGACATTGGGCTCCTCAAACCCTCATCTTTCAGCCCAGCCCAGATAAAGTAGGCCAACCGTCGTCTGCAGCGCTGCATGTCGTCATCTATGAAATCTGCGTAGAGCAGCGTCATCAGCGGCGAGAATGTGTGCACCAGGATGCTGAGAAGAGGCAATGGTCGAAAGAAGGTGGATGAGAAGCAGGATGAAGTGACCTGTCCAGAAGCATGAAGGCGAGGACTGGATAGGGTTGGGCAGGGGAGAGGAAGAGGAGGGCTAGAAGGCCAGAGACGGCGGAGATGATGAAGCTGGCCTGGATGACTCGGTAGAAGCCCAGTCGATTGAGGATCGAGGATTGAGTAATCGTCAACAGCTCAAAGTGAGAAAATTCGATTGAAGCATGGTTGTAGTGGAGAATGGGGAACTTGAGGCAACAATGAGCAGATGCCATAGAAGAGGCTGATCTGCCAGCTGCCCAGGGGCAGGATGGAGCGGGGAATGATGCCTTCCGTGAAAATGGCCGCAAAATTCAGGTGCAGCGTCGAGCGACAGATGAACAGGAAGTTGGCTGCTGTGATGCGCTGGAATTTTTCAGGTTGCTCAAAGGCCTGGTTTGGATGGAAACTGAAAAGCAAGGAAGCAGAAGCACCTGAAAGTCGTGTGCAGAGACGATCTGCTTGGTGATTCGCCAGGCGTCAGCCCAGCTGTGCGGTTTGTCGTCCTCCTCCTCCTTCGCTTCCTCCACGCTGTTCAGCAGCCTTGCCTGCGACTCGCTTGCGACCGTCTCAAGCAAACTTTTCTTTCAAACAAAGCTCCTTTTTGGCAAAAAAAAGTTATCGAATACCTGGGCAGCCTTGTCGGGGCCATAAAGGCCCGTATAGGTGCAGCAAGCGACGCAAATGACCGCTGCATAGGAAATTGTCAATGAATGCTGTGGCGTAAAAGCGATTGGAAGAGACCGTAAATGCAGCAGATGAACTGAAAGGCAGGGAAGTTGGTGAGGGAGCCGGAGAACTTTTCTGCCAGCGTCAGCGAGTTCACACCCAGCAGGATCATTATTTGGTTGTACTACAAGAGTTGCGGTAGTGAGAGAGAGGAAAAGGTAGATTAAACCAGAAAATGACCTTGACAGCTCGAACCCGTGACACGTGATCTGTAGCAATCTCGGCGAAGAGAGCACACCAAGCGAGCAGGGCGAATGAAAAGATGCCGTCGTAGAGGAAGAGACTCACCAGCAGGTGGATGCCCACCACCGCTGGGTTATCACTCCAGGGAAACCTTCAAGTGCCCATTCCGTTTCATTATATCATTACAAGCTAACGGCGATGTAAAGGACGTACCAGAAAAGCAGAAAGAAGAGCGCATAGAGGGGACCGGAGTAGAGGATGACTCGGCGGCGAGATCGGATCCAGCCTTTGCCCAAATCCTCAAGTCTAGCTCGATTTCTAAATCGCTTTTTACGAAAAACAGCTAAACCTGAAAAAGGCCAAAAATGGGATCGTTGACAGCGTTCCAGATCATGAAGAGCACTTGCGCCGTTTGGAACCATTGCTCACTGATTTTATAGTGATTGAGGAAAACTTTGACGTAGTAAAACTGAAAACATTTCTTTTAGGTAGGATACGACAGCAAAATCAAGAATAGTTGAAATTGTACCTGAAAAATGGTGTTGACGAGGCATGAGCCAAACTGAAGAATCACCACGGCAAAGGTGGTGTGGTGGATGCCGAAACGGCGAAATATGGGCTCCAAAGGGGAGCTCCTCATTGCGGAGTTCTCAGGCTTGCCCAGACGCTTATGTCATTGTTAGGTTATTGTGCTGCAAAAACAGGAGTAGAAGAATGCTGCGTCTAGAATGGCCTCAACTACTCAGCATTCGCTTGTACAATGGCAGCCGTGGCTTTAGCCAAGTTGCATCTGCCAGAAGCAGATATATTCATCCACGTGCTACAGTTGTATTTTGCCCCGCAACTGCGCAGTTTTTCCCTGTCTTTTGCGACACTGCTATGGGGCTTTTCTTTTGATAACATGCCGCAACATATTTCATCGTAATAGATTAGGTAGCTGTTGAAAACGAATCGTGGGAGGCAGAGAATGCGCCGCAGTTAATGCGTTGCTTAATAAATTGCGAAATTGTAAGCAATAGAAAAATATCTTGGAGCAAAACTAAAAATAAAGTGACCAGTGAATCAGCCCAATGAATCAGCCTACAGAATCAGCCCATTGAATCAGTCCGCTTAACCAGGCCGCTGAATTATGCCGCCTCAGCTCAGAGATGTTGCACTTTAAATTTGGCGGGATAATCCTTTGCGTGATTGAAAAGGTTGTGAGGCAAGCCTTATTTTATAGGAGTGGAATTGAGTTTATGTGCAGGTTGGGTGATGTTTTAGTTGAATTATGTCTAGTTCATGGGATGGGGAGGAGCTGCAATCGTCGTGCTCGGATGAAGCATCGCTGCCTCCACCTCCTGCAAAGAAGACGAAGCTGATGGAGAAGGAGTCTAGCATTTCGACTTATACCATCAATCAAAGTTCAGACGATGTGGTTTCATTTTTCTGAAACTTTTTACAAGCTTTTTACAAGGTATATTGCAGGTGGTTAAAGTTTTTCAGCTTGTCGCAGAGCATCGAGACATTCTCTATACCAAACGTCCTTCCGGCTCTCGCCTCCCGGATGGGAGCACGCTTAGCCAATCTCTGAGGACGGCTGTATGGGCGGAGCTTGTCGGCAAGTGTCGAGTTAGGCCTCAACCATTAACCTGAGCTATTAGACACAATGGTAGGCAGTACAGGCTATGGGATGGATTTACACTGGTGAGAAGGGAGCAAAGGTTCACTTTGATTCCCGCCTCATCAAGCAGCTGGTCTCCAAAAACAAATCATCAGCCATGGTTAGTCTTTTTGTCACCCAGCTCTGCCATCAATGATGACCCGGATATTGCAGAAAAAGATGCGAACCAACGGGGAGACTGGCAAGGCCCATAGAAAACTCACGCTCAGAGAACAGCTTTCAATTCACATAGACCCTCCTCCCACGAATGTGAGGCCGAAAGGCTTGGTCAATGTTTGCTTCCTCCTGGGAGAAATAAATGGAATGGGGTCGGGAGTGAAAAGCGATTGCAGGTTCAGGACCCGTACAGCGGGATGGGAGAGGCTTCGGTGAGGCAGTCATGCTCCTGCAGCAGCAGTGCCAAGCAGAGCTCAGACACTCGCATCTCTGCCTCACAACTATTTTCCACTTCTCCAAATCATCGTCTCTCTTCCTTCCCGCCAGCACAGCGCCCTGTTTCCGAGCCACCTGTGATTCAGGTGGATCAGTTATTAGGAGATCTTTGATGAAAATGTTTGCTCGCACCCCCTATTTCAGGATTTTTGACTTCCTCAGAAAAGCTCTCTCAATGTTGTGCTATACGCAGGTGGATAGGGTGGATGTGGAGGCGCAGATGTCCACACTGGCAACAGGGCGCCTTCTAGATGCCGCAGCCACAACGGCTATGCTGGAGGCCAGGCGATTGAAGAGCATTCGAGAGTTGGCCGAGACCGCTAAACTTCTCCAGACCATTGGTAAGGAATCCACAGATAAAAGATGCGAATAAATGTGTTAGCATGGCATTCAGGCAAGCGATCCGAGTGGATTGAGTCAAAGCTGAAGGAACTGGGGGTGTACAACATTGATTAGCTCTTTGCTTATGGGTGTTGCTGCCATTTGAAATCCAAAATGTGATTTTCGCTTTTCATAAGATATATAGTTGGCTCAAAGTAAAAACGTTTCTTGTTCACCAATTTCTCTATCTATCAACTTTCAGGGAACCTGAAGAGGAAGAATGACTCAACAGGCACTGGATTGCTCATTAATTCGCATTGTTTCTGTAGTTTCCCTTTTTATTCCTTTTCACGGGTAATCAATCCAAAGATAAGTAGTTTTAGCGTTACGATATTTGAGAGGAAAAACAAAATAAACCGGGCTAAATCAATCATGGAAAAGCAAAAACAAACGATTGCTACTGAGCCAGTTAACAAATTGGTATGAAAAGAAAGGGACAGTCGAAAAAGATAGATCTAGGCGTCGTTGTGGATTCGGCGCATGTGACTCTGCAGATCTGACTTGCGGGCAGCCTTGTATTGGCAGTGGGGGCAGCTGAAGGCTTTGATGCCGCTGTGGGTGAGGAGATGACTCTGGAGATTGCCTTTATGGTGACTGGCGTAGTTGCATAGAAGGCAGACGTGGGGCTTGGTGGTAGAGTGCATGCGTTTGTGCTGAGTGAGTCCGGAGGAGGATGCGAATCGGCGCGGGCAGATAGCGCAGGCGTAGGGGCGCTTGCCGGCGTGGATGTTGAGGTGGTCTTTGAGGTTGCCTTTGTAGGCGCTGGTGTAGGAGCAGTGGGGACAGGCGAAGGGGCGCTCGCCGCTGCTGCCCAGCCCCACTCCCATCTGGAAACACTGCCTCAGAGCATCTTGTGAAAAGCAGAGCAATGACCTGGGCCGCTGCCTTCTCAGCTGGATCCAGAAGAATGGAGAATCCAGAAGCTGGATTCTCCATCGCTTCTTCGCCGCCAATCCCCTCCTCCTCCTCCTGCTCCTCCATCAAAGCTTCCCCCGCCCCTAGCTCGACCTACAGACAGCATTTATTTCCAGGGCATCTTGAGTAAGAAGGTAGAGGAAAACTTCCGGCTGGGTCTGGTTGATCGGGGGATCCAGTTGAAGCCCCTGTTCTGCGCCGCTCTCTTCCATCGCAGCTTCCCCGGCGATCAGTTCAGCCTCCAATCCACGCCCCTTTTCCCAACTGCCCAAGGCTTACTCCAGGCTGACCTCTGCGGCATGATGAGTCTTGTCCAACTCCTTGCACTTCTCGCCAGCCCGCCGCTGCAAATGCAAGTCCCAATCGCAGCATCATTTCCAGTGCCTTCAAAAAAGCTGAGCTTACGAATGCCTGGAGGATGGGCTGACGGTGAGCGGGGATGGCGTTGGCGATGGCGGCCAAAATGGTGAGCTTGTGGGCATCCTTCCGCTTCCCATTCTTCACCGAGGTGATCTGTCAGACCACTTTCATGGCCTGAAGAGAAGCAACGGAGGCAAAAGAAGCACCTGAGCTGGGAGATTGGGGTGCTGTTGGAGAAGATGCTGGCGGAGGAGGCCAGTGGAGGCGAACTTGGCCGAGCAGTGGGGGCAGGTCGGTTGGAAGAAGCCGCTGTGCTTCAGGCCCACGTGCCACTTCAGCTGCTCCATGGACTTCGGCTGAAGCTGTGGGCAGAGCAGACAAGGCAGGGCAAGCTCCATTGCCTTTGCCTCCATTTCTCTGCTGCGCTTCAAGGTCTGCTGGTTGCGTAAAGGGTTGGAATGAAAGCGCCTGGGAACTGCGCGAAGTTTGAAGAGAGAGATGCTGGTCAGCCCAGATGTAGCGCCTGCCTGGTGCGAGGCCCCCAGCCTATTTGAATCCGGCCTGGGGTGCAGTGGAAGAGGGCTGGTGTAAGAGAAGTGTGCAAATTTGGGGCATGAGCCGGACACTGCCTACATGGTTTTGACCTGAGCTCCATTTATAGAACGCATTTTATTTCATAAAACTCAGGCTCAAACCAACTTTTGAACTCCTAATAATATTTCCTATGACTTCGGTCAAGAAGATTGAGAGGGGAATAGCAAATGTTTTTGCGCTTGCAAGAATTGTGCGCTGTGCCTGTGCTTCAGCCCAATAAAGAGGGGTATTCTGACGCCTCAATATGACTTTTATTGGTTAACGTAAACTTAATTTGATTAAGTATATGGCGCAGAGCGGTTCCTCACATAAATTATATAATGAACTAAAATATCAGAAATCAGCCAAAACTAAAATGTATTACAAACTGCTATATCTAACAAACGTCACACTCCAAACCTACCTAAAAGAACTCGGACTTCCATTTCAAGGTGTAGTGATTTACAAAACCGGGTTGGCACCCAGAAGCAACGTGCACTGGTGCATCATGGATGCTGTTATACTGGTGATTCGCCGTGTTTGTTTAGAGCAAGTGTTAAATGTGAAAATTCAATTTACTTTATTTAGGGAATGGGTTTGCAATGGTCGCCATTGGTGGGATTTGAAACGCCCCTGCAGCAGACGCATGAAGACGGGAACATTTGTCTTGATTTGGCCTTTGGTATATAGTTAAGTTTAAATTATGGGAATAAATTTAATTTTTTTATAGGCCATATCCACTATCTCATGGTCCCGACCAAAAACCAAGAGCACGACCGAATCTTCCAGCTGGCAAGAGCTCTGCCCCACGCCACCCTCCGAGCGAAAGTTTGGCTTATTAAGCTATTGCGAATCAAATTTATATTTTTGAAGTTTGTCATGGAAAATTTACTTTCCCAGTGCAGAAGAACGGCGATGGTCGCCGAGGAAAAAGCATTTGCCGATAGTGTGCTGCCCACAGTGAGCAATCTCCACCGTCTAGCTGCCAATGAATCTCAGAGCCTGTCCTCAGCTCTCACCAGCCTGAGCTCTGCCGATGGTGTGCTGCCCACAGTGAGCAATCTCCACCGTCTAGCTGCCAATGAATCTCAGAGCCTGTCCTCAGCTCTCACCAGCCTGAGCTCTGCCGATGGTGTGCTGCCCACAGTGAGCAATCTCCACCGTCTAGCTGCCAATGAATCTCAGAGCCTGTCCTCAGCTCTCACCAGCCTGAGCTCTGCCGATGGTGTGCTGCCCACAGTGAGCAATCTCCACCGTCTAGCTGCCAATGAATCTCAGAGCCTGCCCTCAGCTCTCACCAGCCTGAGCTCTGCCGATGGTGTGCTGCCCACAGGGAGCGATCTCCACCGTCTAGCTGCCAATGAATCTCAGAGCCTGCCCTCAGCTCTCACCAGCCTGAGCTCTGCCGATGGTGTACTGCCCACAGGGAGCGATCTCCACCGTCTAGCTGCCAATGAATCTCAGAGCCTGTCCTCAGCTCTCACCAGCCTGAGCTCTGCCGATGGTGTGCTGCCCACAGTGAGCAATCTCCACCGTCTAGCTGCCAATGAATCTCAGAGCCTGCCCTCAGCTCTCACCAGCCTGAGCTCTGCCGATGGTGTGCTGCCCACAGGGAGCGATCTCCACCGTCTAGCTGCCAATGAATCTCAGAGCCTGTCCTCAGCTCTCACCAGTCTGAGCACTGCCGATGGTGTGCTGCCCACAGTGAGCAATCTCCACCGTCTAGCTGCCAATGAATCTCAGAGCCTGCCCACAGCTCTCACCAGCCTGAGCTCTGCCGATGGTGTGCTGCCCACAGTGAGCAATCTCCACCGTCTAGCTGCCAATGAATCTCAGAGCCTGCCCTCAGCTCTCACCAGCCTGAGCTCTGCCGATGGTGTGCTGCCCACAGGGAGCGATCTCCACCGTCTAGCTGCCAATGAATCTCAGAGCCTGTCCTCAGCTCTCACCAGTCTGAGCACTGCCGATGGTGTGCTGCCCACAGTGAGCAATCTCCACCGTCTAGCTGCCAATGAATCTCAGAGCCTGCCCACAGCTCTCACCAGCCTGAGCTCTGCCGATGGTGTGCTGCCCACAGTGAGCAATCTCCACCGTCTAGCTGCCAATGAATCTCAGAGCCTGTCCTCAGCTCTCACCAGCCTGAGCTCTGCCGATGGTGTGCTGCCCACAGTGAGCAATCTCCACCGTCTAGCTGCCAATGAATCTCAGAGCCTGTCCTCAGCTCTCACCAGCCTGAGCTCTGCCGATGGTGTGCTGCCCACAGTGAGCAATCTCCACCGTCTAGCTGCCAATGAATCTCAGAGCCTGTCCTCAGCTCTCACCAGCCTGAGCTCTGCCGATGGTGTGCTGCCCACAGTGAGCAATCTCCACCGTCTAGCTGCCAATGAATCTCAGAGCCTGCCCTCAGCTCTCACCAGCCTGAGCTCTGCCGATGGTGTGCTGCCCACAGGGAGCGATCTCCACCGTCTAGCTGCCAATGAATCTCAGAGCCTGCCCTCAGCTCTCACCAGCCTGAGCTCTGCCGATGGTGTACTGCCCACAGGGAGCGATCTCCACCGTCTAGCTGCCAATGAATCTCAGAGCCTGCCCTCAGCTCTCACCAGCCTGAGCTCTGCCGATGGTGTACTGCCCACAGGGAGCGATCTCCACCGTCTAGCTGCCAATGAATCTCAGAGCCTGTCCTCAGCTCTCACCAGCCTGAGCTCTGCCGATGGTGTGCTGCCCACAGTGAGCAATCTCCACCGTCTAGCTGCCAATGAATCTCAGAGCCTGCCCTCAGCTCTCACCAGCCTGAGCTCTGCCGATGGTGTGCTGCCCACAGTGAGCAATCTCCACCGTCTAGCTGCCAATGAATCTCAGAGCCTGCCCTCAGCTCTCACCAGCCTGAGCTCTGCCGATGGTGTGCTGCCCACAGGGAGCGATCTCCACCGTCTAGCTGCCAATGAATCTCAGAGCCTGTCCTCAGCTCTCACCAGTCTGAGCACTGCCGATGGTGTGCTGCCCACAGTGAGCAATCTCCACCGTCTAGCTGCCAATGAATCTCAGAGCCTGCCCACAGCTCTCACCAGCCTGAGCTCTGCCGATGGTGTGCTGCCCACAGTGAGCAATCTCCACCGTCTAGCTGCCAATGAATCTCAGAGCCTGCCCTCAGCTCTCACCAGCCTGAGCTCTGCCGATGGTGTGCTGCCCACAGGGAGCGATCTCCACCGTCTAGCTGCCAATGAATCTCAGAGCCTGCCCTCAGCTCTCACCAGCCTGAGCTCTGCCGATGGTGTACTGCCCACAGGGAGCGATCTCCACCGTCTAGCTGCCAATGAATCTCAGAGCCTGTCCTCAGCTCTCACCAGCCTGAGCTCTGCCGATGGTGTGCTGCCCACAGTGAGCAATCTCCACCGTCTAGCTGCCAATGAATCTCAGAGCCTGCCCTCAGCTCTCACCAGCCTGAGCTCTGCCGATGGTGTGCTGCCCACAGGGAGCGATCTCCACCGTCTAGCTGCCAATGAATCTCAGAGCCTGTCCTCAGCTCTCACCAGTCTGAGCACTGCCGATGGTGTGCTGCCCACAGTGAGCAATCTCCACCGTCTAGCTGCCAATGAATCTCAGAGCCTGCCCACAGCTCTCACCAGCCTGAGCTCTGCCGATGGTGTGCTGCCCACAGTGAGCAATCTCCACCGTCTAGCTGCCAATGAATCTCAGAGCCTGTCCTCAGCTCTCACCAGCCTGAGCTCTGCCGATGGTGTGCTGCCCACAGTGAGCAATCTCCACCGTCTAGCTGCCAATGAATCTCAGAGCCTGTCCTCAGCTCTCACCAGCCTGAGCTCTGCCGATGGTGTGCTGCCCACAGTGAGCAATCTCCACCGTCTAGCTGCCAATGAATCTCAGAGCCTGTCCTCAGCTCTCACCAGCCTGAGCTCTGCCGATGGTGTGCTGCCCACAGTGAGCAATCTCCACCGTCTAGCTGCCAATGAATCTCAGAGCCTGCCCTCAGCTCTCACCAGCCTGAGCTCTGCCGATGGTGTGCTGCCCACAGGGAGCGATCTCCACCGTCTAGCTGCCAATGAATCTCAGAGCCTGCCCTCAGCTCTCACCAGCCTGAGCTCTGCCGATGGTGTACTGCCCACAGGGAGCGATCTCCACCGTCTAGCTGCCAATGAATCTCAGAGCCTGTCCTCAGCTCTCACCAGCCTGAGCTCTGCCGATGGTGTGCTGCCCACAGTGAGCAATCTCCACCGTCTAGCTGCCAATGAATCTCAGAGCCTGCCCTCAGCTCTCACCAGCCTGAGCTCTGCCGATGGTGTGCTGCCCACAGGGAGCGATCTCCACCGTCTAGCTGCCAATGAATCTCAGAGCCTGTCCTCAGCTCTCACCAGTCTGAGCACTGCCGATGGTGTGCTGCCCACAGTGAGCAATCTCCACCGTCTAGCTGCCAATGAATCTCAGAGCCTGCCCACAGCTCTCACCAGCCTGAGCTCTGCCGATGGTGTGCTGCCCACAGTGAGCAATCTCCACCGTCTAGCTGCCAATGAATCTCAGAGCCTGCCCTCAGCTCTCACCAGCCTGAGCTCTGCCGATGGTGTGCTGCCCACAGGGAGCGATCTCCACCGTCTAGCTGCCAATGAATCTCAGAGCCTGCCCTCAGCTCTCACCAGCCTGAGCTCTGCCGATGGTGTACTGCCCACAGGGAGCGATCTCCACCGTCTAGCTGCCAATGAATCTCAGAGCCTGTCCTCAGCTCTCACCAGCCTGAGCTCTGCCGATGGTGTGCTGCCCACAGTGAGCAATCTCCACCGTCTAGCTGCCAATGAATCTCAGAGCCTGCCCTCAGCTCTCACCAGCCTGAGCTCTGCCGATGGTGTGCTGCCCACAGGGAGCGATCTCCACCGTCTAGCTGCCAATGAATCTCAGAGCCTGCCCTCAGCTCTCACCAGCCTGAGCTCTGCCGATGGTGTGCTGCCCACAGTGAGCAATCTCCACCGTCTAGCTGCCAATGAATCTCAGAGCCTGCCCTCAGCTCTCACCAGCCTGAGCTCTGCCGATGGTGTGCTGCCCACAGGGAGCGATCTCCACCGTCTAGCTGCCAATGAATCTCAGAGCCTGCCCTCAGCTCTCACCAGCCTGAGCTCTGCCGATGGTGTGCTGCCCACAGGGAGCGATCTCCACCGTCTAGCTGCCAATGAATCTCAGAGCCTGCCCTCAGCTCTCACCAGCCTGAGCTCTGCCGATGGTGTGCTGCCCACAGGGAGCGATCTCCACCGTCTAGCTGCCAATGAATCTCAGAGCCTGCCCTCAGCTCTCACCAGCCTGAGCTCTGCCGATGGTGTGCTGCCCACAGTGAGCGATCTCCACCGTCTAGCTGCCAATGAATCTCAGAGCCTGCCCTCAGCTCTCACCAGCCTGAGCTCTGCCGATGGTGTGCTGCCCACAGGGAGCGATCTCCACCGTCTAGCTGCCAATGAATCTCAGAGCCTGCCCTCAGCTCTCACCAGCCTGAGCTCTGCCGATGGTGTGCTGCCCACAGGGAGCGATCTCCACCGTCTAGCTGCCAATGAATCTCAGAGCCTGCCCTCAGCTCTCACCAGCCTGAGCTCTGCCGATGGTGTGCTGCCCACAGGGAGCGATCTCCACCGTCTAGCTGCCAATGAATCTCAGAGCCTGCCCTCAGCTCTCACCAGCCTGAGCTCTGCCGATGGTGTGCTGCCCACAGGGAGCGATCTCCACCGTCTAGCTGCCAATGAATCTCAGAGCCTGCCCTCAGCTCTCACCAGCCTGAGCTCTGCCGATGGTGTGCTGCCCACAGGGAGCGATCTCCACCGTCTAGCTGCCAATGAATCTCAGAGCCTGCCCTCAGCTCTCACCAGCCTGAGCTCTGCCGATGGTGTGCTGCCCACAGGGAGCGATCTCCACCGTCTAGCTGCCAATGAATCTCAGAGCCTGCCCTCAGCTCTCACCAGCCTGAGCTCTGCCGATGGTGTGCTGCCCACAGGGAGCGATCTCCACCGTCTAGCTGCCAATGAATCTCAGAGCCTGCCCTCAGCTCTCACCAGCCTGAGCTCTGCCGATGGTGTGCTGCCCACAGGGAGCGATCTCCACCGTCTAGCTGCCAATGAATCTCAGAGCCTGCCCTCAGCTCTCACCAGCCTGAGCTCTGCCGATGGTGTGCTGCCCACAGGGAGCGATCTCCACCGTCTAGCTGCCAATGAATCTCAGAGCCTGCCCTCAGCTCTCACCAGCCTGAGCTCTGCCGATGGTGTGCTGCCCACAGGGAGCGATCTCCACCGTCTAGCTGCCAATGAATCTCAGAGCCTGCCCTCAGCTCTCACCAGCCTGAGCTCTGCCGATGGTGTGCTGCCCACAGGGAGCGATCTCCACCGTCTAGCTGCCAATAAATCTCAGAGCCTGCCCTCAGCTCTCACCAGCCTGAGCTCTGCCGATGGTGTGCTGCCCACAGGGAGCGATCTCCACCGTCTAGCTGCCAATGAATCTCAGAGCCTGCCCTCAGCTCTCACCAGCCTGAGCTCTGCCGATGGTGTGCTGCCCACAGGGAGCGATCTCCACCGTCTAGCTGCCAATGAATCTCAGAGCCTGCCCTCAGCTCTCACCAGCCTGAGCTCTGCCGATGGTGTGCTGCCCACAGGGAGCGATCTCCACCGTCTAGCTGCCAATGAATCTCAGAGCCTGCCCTCAGCTCTCACCAGCCTGAGCTCTGCCGATGGTGTGCTGCCCACAGGGAGCGATCTCCACCGTCTAGCTGCCAATGAATCTCAGAGCCTGCCCTCAGCTCTCACCAGCCTGAGCTCTGCCGATGGTGTGCTGCCCACAGGGAGCGATCTCCACCGTCTAGCTGCCAATGAATCTCAGAGCCTGCCCTCAGCTCTCACCAGCCTGAGCTCTGCCGATGGTGTGCTGCCCACAGGGAGCGATCTCCACCGTCTAGCTGCCAATGAATCTCAGAGCCTGCCCTCAGCTCTCACCAGCCTGAGCTCTGCCGATGGTGTGCTGCCCACAGGGAGCGATCTCCACCGTCTAGCTGCCAATGAATCTCAGAGCCTGCCCTCAGCTCTCACCAGCCTGAGCTCTGCCGATGGTGTGCTGCCCACAGGGAGCGATCTCCACCGTCTAGCTGCCAATGAATCTCAGAGCCTGCCCTCAGCTCTCACCAGCCTGAGCTCTGCCGATGGTGTGCTGCCCACAGGGAGCGATCTCCACCGTCTAGCTGCCAATGAATCTCAGAGCCTGCCCTCAGCTCTCACCAGCCTGAGCTCTGCCGATGGTGTGCTGCCCACAGGGAGCGATCTCCACCGTCTAGCTGCCAATGAATCTCAGAGCCTGCCCTCAGCTCTCACCAGCCTGAGCTCTGCCGATGGTGTGCTGCCCACAGGGAGCGATCTCCACCGTCTAGCTGCCAATGAATCTCAGAGCCTGCCCTCAGCTCTCACCAGCCTGAGCTCTGCCGATGGTGTGCTGCCCACAGGGAG
Organism: Ptycholaimellus sp. GST1_10; assembly: GCA_030248095.1. Taxonomy (NCBI): domain Eukaryota; kingdom Metazoa; phylum Nematoda; class Chromadorea; order Chromadorida; family Chromadoridae; genus Ptycholaimellus; species Ptycholaimellus sp. GST1_10. The sequence goes on along the minus strand of JASANA010009371.1, from coordinate 80,787 downwards.
CGATCTCCACCGTCTAGCTGCCAATGAATCTCAGAGCCTGCCCTCAGCTCTCACCAGCCTGAGCTCTGCCGATGGTGTGCTGCCCACAGGGAGCGATCTCCACCGTCTAGCTGCCAATGAATCTCAGAGCCTGCCCTCAGCTCTCACCAGCCTGAGCTCTGCCGATGGTGTACCGAGTGTTGTTTCCCCTAGCTCCGCAAGTACTCAATCACCCATTATAGAAGCGGGTCATCACGCTCTACTCGGCTACTTGAGCAAGGACGGCCAGCTGCTCCTGGCAGACGGAGCTCGCGTGCACATGGAGGTCTTTAAGCCTGAAAAGAGGTGGAACACCCTAAATGATTCTGTGGAGGCCTTGATAGACGAAATTGAGCAAGTGTCAGGTTATATTGAGGTCTGCGCCCTGTTAAAAGTTTGTGTAACCACTATTTTCAAACAGTACTAAACATTTTGTTTTTAGGTAAATGCTGCTGACTAAGTTTTTTTGTTTCATTCAAGTGTACTACGGTTTGTCTGTTGATTCGATTTGTTTCGGTTCAGTATATTTGATTCGGTTTGTTATAATGGTATTTTCAAATTCGGTTTGTTATAATGATATTTCCAAATTATGTATGGTTAGTATAATGGAATTTTTGCGCGGCCGAAGGCCGCCTGCCGCGGAGGGCAGGGCAGTCAAGCTCCGTAGGCCGGAGGGCATGGGTGCGAGGCCCCGGAGCGTAGCCTAGCATGCGAAGCATGCTAGGCGAAGCGTAGGGGCCGTAGGCCTAAATTCTTGATGTTTCAAAAATTTGAACATCCATAAATCGAGGGTTTTCAATAAAATCAGTTGAATTTTGGCATGTACGTCTCTAATGGTGATATATTGAAGTTGATAATAGAATTTTTCGACACATTTATTATTTCTTGATTTATAGTGTGGCATGTAGACCGCTAGATGTCGCCCTTACACTACTCTGCGTGCATTCCTGTTGTCCCTCCCCCTATGCCGGAGGGAGGGACTGCACTCTTGTCTTTGTTGCGTCTGGGTAGTCTGGACTGACTAAACACCATATTTAAGAAGTTATTCAGTGCGTTTTCCTCACAATTCAAAGCTTTAGTTGAGGAGAGTCTGGACTGATTAAACACCATAGTTTAGATGTTATTCAGTGCGTTTTCCTCACAATTTAAAGCGTTAGTTGAGGAGAGTCTGGACTGATTAAACACCATATTTTAGATGTTATTCAGTGCGTTTTGCTCACAATTCAAAGCTTTAGTAGAGGGGAGTCTGGACTGATAAAACACCATATTTTAGAAGTTATTCAGTGCGTTTTCCTCAGAATTCAAAGCTTTAGTTGAGGGGAGTCTGGACTGATAAAACACCAAATTTTGGATGTTATTTAGCACGTTTTATTCACAATTCAAAGCTTTAGTTGAGGGGAGTCTGGACTGATAAAACACCATATTTTAGATGTTATTTAGCACGTTTTATTCACAATTCAAAGCTTTAGTTGAGGGGAGTCTGGACTGATAAAACACCATATTTTAGATGTTATTCAGTGCGTTTTCCTCACAATTCAAAGCGTTAGATGATGGGAGTCTGCGGACGGCGGCGGAAGTCCCACCAAGGGTACAGTTGAGACTATAACTCAGGTTTACAGCCAGCTGTGACAGGTGTCATCTGTGCTACTGCTCTGGGTGTAGCTGGAACAGAGGCACGGAGCTGTCATCTTCCGCGGGAAGCAGCCAGCCTGTACACTTCAGTTGATGGATATTTTGTGTTGGTTCAGAGGTTGGTTGGATATTTTGTGTTGGTTCCTCCCATTTATAGTAACCTTTTGTAATATCATGCATTAAGAGCATTGCAAGCATAGGAGTGCATCGCATATTATGATAATCACAACACGCACAGTTCGTTTCTGCCATTGTCATCATTCCATTTCGGTTTTTAATCAAAATTTCGGGCCAATTTCAGGGGAAGCCTGCGATTAGCAGAAGCATGCGATGGAAAGTTGGTAATAGAGCCATAGTAAGTGCTACCGTAGGCTGCCAAGCTGAGTGCAAGCAAGGCAAAGAACCTGTCCCAGCAGCGCGCGGACGGCAGAGCACATGGCCTGCTAACACGTTGCACTGCCCCTTACTACCTTCACCCACCCTCCACCTAGCTCCACCCTCCACCAAGCAGAGGACGCGTGATGTCCCGACGAGAAGCCGTAGCCTCCGCCCTGGCCGAGGATCCCTACGGGGCCGAAGTGGCCCTGCTCCTATTCTCCGCCGCTCTCAACTCCCACAAACGCGACTTCCTCCTCAAGCCCTTCCCGCCTTTCGCCCTCCGCTCCGATGGGCGCAAGGACTTTGCACTTCTCGTTAGCATTCTTTCATGAAAGGATTGGGAGAAAAAGAGGACACCTAAAAGGATTTGAGGAATCCATTTGTAAATCCATGCCGCGTCTGCTAAGCGAAAGCGCCGCCGAAGAACTGAGCGAGGACGCAGTGGAGCTGCTGGACTGGCTCCTGGCAGCCTCCGACCCCTCCCGCCCTCGGCCATGCCCTCGCCTCCGCGTCCTCTCCAATCCCCAGGAAAAGGTTCTGTCCTCTTGCAACCAGCCATGTCTAGGAGACGGAGTCTTGAAGGAGGAGGTGTTGCGGCTGGCGGGTGAGTGGAGGCCGGGAGTGGCTCAGCCGGATCTTCTCCTAGCCGTCAGCGCGGACAGCGAGCGACGAGAGGCAGAGTTTGCCGAGGCCGCGACTGCCTTCGGCTCCCGCTGGGCCTATCACGGCTCTCGACTGCCCCACTTCCACTCCATCCTCCATCACGGCCTCATTTCGCACCTCAACAAGGTTCCACTTGCCACCTTCTTTCATCGACAAGGGCAGAGTAGAGTTGAGCCTCTTTGCAGACCTCTGCTTACGGGGAAGGGACCTATTTGTCGCCGGAGCTGGGTCTGAGCCTGAACTGGGCTCCGATGGCAGCGCCTGGCCCCCTGCGCTCCTGTCTGGGCGCTCGCTTCTCAGCTGTCGCCCTCTGTCAGGTACTCTTGCCTGCCTCTTTCATCTTCCCCTCCCCATCCTACTCCCATCCCAGGTGGCCATGGAGCCGAAGCGAGTGCGGCAGGGCGAGGCCGGCTCAGAGCTGCCGACCGGCTACATCCTGGCCAAGAGCGACTCCGTCCTCCGCCTCCGCTACCTCCTTCTCTACACCGATCGATCGCCCAGGTCCCTCTAGAGCAGCACCCCAAAGCTCATCAGGGAAAGATGGAGGCGATTGGTAGGCGAAGAGGAGGGCGACGAGCCCTGGGTGAGGCGTTGCAGCGACACTGGGCCCCGCTGGTGGTGCTGTTTTATGTGGGGCTACTGCTGTTGGCCTGCTCCTGTGGCTCGGGCAGTGGCTTCAGTCTGCTTCGAGCTCTGTCCTCGCTTTTCTTTCATCAGCCCAGCCCTCTGGCGCCCTATGAGGAGCCTGTTTGATGTTTTTTGCTTCTGTATTGGCCCTCTCTGCTTGTCTGGTAAACTGAGCCTTTTATTAGTTGCATCTGCGTTGCTGCAGTCTTCTATTCTATGCAATACCGACATGCCGCTAAATTACCTGTGAATTGGCCTTGGCCACTAACCGCGATTCGATCAGCACTTCATATGGGTGATAAGCAATGTGGAATTGAGCTTTTAATAATTCAAACAACGAATACCGCAACTGAATGGGGTCGCAACAGATGCATTTATTTCAGCAACATCAAATGAAAAAATGGAACACATTTGTTTTATCATTATTGGTTTCAAATTTTATTACCAAAGCTTCAGCATAGCTTCTTAGAAACGAAATAAGTGTTTGGCGGTTCTTACCTAAAATTAATGTCCTCGAATTTTTGCGCGGCCGAAGGCCGCCTGCCGCGAAGAGCAGGGCAGTCAGAGCTCGGGAGGCTGGAGGGCATGGGTGCGGAGGCCCCGGAGCGTAGCCTAGCATGCGAAGCATGCTAGGCGAAGCGTAGGGGCCGTAGCACCCGTGCCCGGAGGCTGGAGGAGCTCTGGCGCCCTGCCCGAAGCGGCGGGCGGCCAAGGCCAGCTTAAGCAGTTACCCCATTTTTGCGTCCGTCTGTCCGCATATATCCAGTATATGAATGCTAGGCCTTGTCTGTCCACCAGACATTCGGCGCAGGCCCAGGACAGTAGCTGCAGGGAAAGTAAAGACATTTTTGGGTAAATCGAGGGCGTAGAACGCGATTTCGAAATAATCTGCAAGGTTCTGAGCATGGGAATGTGCTCAAAACATCAAAAATGTGAGTTTTTCCAATGTTTTGGATCTGCGCAGATTTGTGCAGATACCCCATCGGATGATACTGCACTCAATAAACAAGTTCTCATGCAGGTGGCCTTATTGCCACCCCACTTTGGCAACCTAACCCCACTCGGGTTGGGTGCCTAATCTTTGAAGTCCCTCGAGGACAGCCAGGTGTTTGCTGTTGCATTCATTTGGTGTGGCTGTAAATAGGCCACTGGGTGGGAGATTCTAAAAGAGTCATAAGACCACAAAAGAGGCGAATGCATGAAAAAAGCAGAGCACCCGTGTAGCGGGACCCATGCAGCCCAAATTCTAAATTGGTTTTGAATATGGTTTTAATTTTTTTGCATTCAATAGGATGCCTTCAATTGGCGTTGAAATTGATAAAATTAATTGAGAATTATATTATTAGTTGTAAAACTTGAGATTATAGAGGTTTCTGGCGGCCTACTCAAGTCTTCAATGTCTCAATGGATTTCAAAACAAAGCAAAGACAATTTGCGTTTGATTTGGAGAGTACTGATGTTATTGCATGGTTTAAATGACACTGAACATGAAATCTGACCGCAAATTGTATGCATGGAAGTGTTAGCGAAGAAACAAAGATTTTTATTTCTGTGCATGAACAATGGAAGCTAAGTTTGTTCCCTTGCCAGATGATTCAATATTTCAATTTTTAATCAATGATAACTTTAGACAAGATATAAATAAATTTTTAAAAATCATGATCGTGAATTTGCAGTATAAGTGTGCTTAATAAATGAGTGAAGATAGTCAACAATAAAGGCAAGCAGGTAAAAATCAGAAAACCACTCGAAATTTCTGAAAAATACATAAATGCAAATAAGAAATAAACCAAAGCAATTTTAGAAATTGCTAAAAATTATGATGTGCGCCGCAGGCCTCTCCCAACCTAGTCTCTATATATAATGTTTGAATGTAAGAATCGTTCAAAAGCAATAAAAAATCCTTAATATACAGCATGAAAGCTTAAAACTCAAATAGATAAAATCAAAATGCTATGCAATAAACAAAAGTAATTTTAAATCTCAAGCAAAAGATAGTTAGAATATATGAGAATTGAAGATAGAAAAAAAAGAAAAGAGAAAACTAAAGAAAGATTTAAACTAATTTCCTGTTTGCAAGTTGAAGTAAATTTGAGAAAAGGAAAAACCATCTAGGGGAACAAAGAACAAAAAAATCTAAGAAATGATGATCGACTGACTTCAAATCAAATAAAAATTTAATGATTACATTTAGAAAAACTAAAACACTAAAAACTTAATGATGAAGAGAAATAAGATAGAAGATGTAAGACAAAGAATGTAGTTCAGAATAAATAATATACTCGGTTTGCAAAAAGAAGTATCTAAGGAACAGCAAAAATTAGCATGATAAAAAATTTTTAAAAATAAACAAGATAGCAAAGAACAAGTAAATGCAGTAGGAGAATTAATTCTAATGTGAAAATAAAAATGAACAAAAATTCACTGATCAAAAAACGAAAGTAATGATGTGCGCCGCAGGCCTCTTCCCAACCTAGTCCATACACAAAGCTGAGCCTTGTCTGTCACCAAATACTTTCGCGCAGGCCCAATTCGGTAGCTGCATGGGAAGTGAGCATTGTTTTGAAATTGGGTCGCCTGCCAGAATATGCTTCTGGCAACTTGCTCGAGCACGGGGATGTGGAAAACATCAAATATTTGGGTAAAATGGCCATTTTCGAGGGTTTTTGCATTCGCCGTGGAAAATTTCTACTAATGAGCCTTTCTGGCGGCCTACCCAGGCCTCCAATGTTTCAGTGGATAAGTTATTATCTTTGACAAGACAGTTCATTCGGCAGCTTTTGTCTGTTTAGACCTATACTGACTGGCTTGATTATTGCATGTTTGATCCTGCCAATGTGCGCCGCAGGCCCATACCATACTAGTCCATATATATAATAGAGGAGCCTGTCTTGTCCGTTAGCATGGGGGGCGCCATGAGGGAAGCTTCTGGTGAGGAGGTGAAGATGTTTTTGGGTAAATTGGGCTGTTTTTAAAAAATTCAGTCTAGTCAGCTTGCGCCGACCATGGGAATGCGCCCAAAACATCAAAAAAGTGTTTTTTCAAATGTTTTTTAATGGCGGAGTTTCCTAAAGCTACTCACTGTGGCGAGGTTGCACTCAGTATTCATAACCTTTCATAGAGCACAGCAATCCTGTATCCTTCTTTGGCAATCTAACCTTTGTTTCGATTGATTGCCTAATCTTTGAAGTCCCTTGAGGACAGCCAGGTGTTTGCTTTAGCAATCATTTGGTGTGGCTGTAATTTGGTCACAGGGTGGGGATATCTTGAAAAAAGTCAATAGAATGAAAAAAGAGGCTTATGTATTAAAATAGCTAGCACCGTGTAACGGGATCCCATGGGTTCAAATAATTCCTCTATTCCTCCAATCCATTGCCCCCGACATTTGCCTTCTTGTATCACCATATTGCCCCCGAGATTGTTCCAGTGGATATTCAAGTAAGCAAAAGGTAGGGTGGTGGCTACCTCGATGCTTTTGCAGGCCTATTTAGGCTCACCCAATCCTCCCATGTTTCAGTGGATATCCAAGTAAGCAAATCCCCGCAGCGGATGCCATATTTCTTTTACAGGCCCATTAGCTTGACCCAATCCTCCCATGAGGCGGGGAATTCTCCCATAGGGGCCTATTTAGGCTCACCCAATCCTCCCATGTAGGGCGGTGGGATGCCAGAATGCTTCTACAGGCCTATTTAGGCTCACCCAATCCTCCCATGTAGGGCGGCCCCCCCCAGATGCTTTTACAGGCCTATTTAGGCTCACCCAATCCTCACATGTAGGGCAGTGGATGCCAGATGCTTTTACAGGCCTATTTAGGCTCACCCAATCCTCCCAGGAAACTATGCCAGATGCTTTTACTCACCCAATCCACCCATGTAGGGTGGTGGATGCCAGATGCTTTTAGAGTCCATTTTAGGTTCACCCAATCCTCCCATGTAGGCGGTGGGATGCCAGACTGCTTCACAGGCTGATATTTAGGCTCACCCAATCCTCCCATGTAGGGCGGTGGATGCCAGATGCTTTTACAGGCCTATTCAGGCTCACCCAATCCTCCCATGTAGGGCGGTGGATGCCAGATGCTTTTACAGGCCTGATCAGGCTCACCCAATCCTCCTGATGTAGGGCGGTGGATGCCAGATGCTTTTACAGGCCGTATTTAGGCTTACCCCACCATGTAGGGCGGTGGATGCCAGATGCTTTTACAGGCCTACTCACCCAATCCTCCCATGTAGGGCGGTGGATGCCAGATGCTTTTACAGGCCTGATTAGGCTTACCCAATCCTCCCCATGTAAGGCGGTGGATGCCAGATGCTTATACAGGCCTATTTAAGCTCACCCAATCCTCCCATGTTGGGCGGTGGATGCTGACAGATGGTTTTACAGGCCTATTTAGGCTCACTCAATCCTCCCACGTAGGGCGGTGGATGCCAGATTCTTTTACAGGCCTATTTAGGCTCACCCAATCCTCCCACGTAGGGCGGTGGAAGCACTCAGATTTCTTCTACAGCCCTATTTAGGCTCACCCAGTCCTCCCATGTAGGGCGGTGGATGCCAGATGCTTTTACAGGCCTATTTAGGCTCACCCAATCCTCCGATGTAGGGCGGTGGATGCCAGATGCTTTTACAGGCCAGAATCTCAACCAGGGGGGGGGGGGTTAAAAGCGGCTGTTGTTGGTGTTGGGTAGAAGAATGGGCTTTTCCCGGTGTCTCCTCATCTCTCCCCCTAGTATCCTCCCTTCCTAAATCAATTGGTGAATGTTCCAAAGTGGCGCAAGACGTTGTGGCGGATAATCATCCACTTAGTGGGGAGTGTGGAGATTGTGGCAGTGTGGAGACACACTGCTCCACAATAGATTGTAGGAATTGAATTTGGGCTGCATGGATCCCGCTACATGGGTGCTGAGCTTTTTTCATGCATTAGCCTCTTTTTTGGTCTAACGACTCTTTTGAGGATCCCCCACCCAGTGGCCAAATTACAGCCACACCAAGTGAATGTAACAGCAAACACCTGGCTGTCCTCAAGGGACTTCAAAGATTAGGCACCCAACCCGAGTGGGGTTAGGTTGCCAAAGAGGTTCAAGGCTTATTTGTTTGGGAATATTTATCTTTAATGACTAAAACTTTGACACAATGAGTAGCTCCCCAAAACTGCGCAGTTCCAAAACATTGAAAAAACTCACTTTTTTGATGTTTTAAACACTTTCTCGTAATCGATGCAAGCTCTATAACTCAAAATCGTGTTCCCCGACCCCAATTTACCCAAAAACATCTTCACCTTCTCACAGGAAGCCTCCCCCATGGCGCCCGCCGTGATTACCCACAGGACAGGCTCTACTATTATATATATAGACTAGGTTGAGCTTCACCATCACCTACGGCGACTATTGGAATAATACTTGCAGAAAAAAATCTGTTGAAATTCATAAAAAAACTCGAAAAGGCATAAAATTGGGGAAAAATGGCTGCAAGTTGAGGTTGAGGTTGAGATTCTGGCCTGTAAAAGCATCTGGCATCCACCGCCCTACATGGGAGGATTGGGTGAGCCTAAATAGGCCTGTAAAAGCATCTGGCATCCACCGCCCTACATGGGAGGATTGGGTGAGCCTAAATAGGGCTGTAAAAGAATCTGGCATCCACCGCCCTACATGGGAGGATTGGGTGAGCCTAAATAGGCCTGTAAAAGAATCTGGCATCCACCGCCCTACATGGGAGGATTGAGTGAGCCTAAATAGGCCTGTAAAAAATCTGGCATCCACCGCCCAACATGGGAGGATTGGGTGAGCTTAAATAGGCCTGTATAAGCATCTGGCATCCACCGCCTTACATGGGAGGATTGGGTGAGCCTAAATAGGCCTGTAAAAGCATCTGGCATCCACCGCCCTACATGGGAGGATTGGGTGAGCCTAAATAGGCCTGTAAAAGCATCTGGCATCCACCGCCCTACATGGGAGGATTGGGTGAGCCTAAATAGGCCTGTAAAAGCATCTGGCATCCACCGCCCTACATGGGAGGATTGGGTGAGCCTGAATAGGCCTGTAAAAGCATCTGGCATCCACCGCCCTACATGGGAGGATTGGGTGAGCCTGAATAGGCCTGTAAAAGCATCTGGCATCCACCGCCCTACATGGGAGGATTGGGTGAGCCTAAATAGGCCTGTAAAAGCATCTGGCATCCACCGCCCTACATGGGAGGATTGGGTGAACCTAAATAGGACTGTAAAAGCATCTGGCATCCACCACCCTACATGGGTGGATTGGGTGAGCCTAAATAGGCCTGTAAAAGCATCTGGCATCCACTGCCCTACATGGGAGGATTGGGTGAGCCTAAATAGGCCTGTAAAAGCATCTGGCATCCACTGCCCTACATGTGAGGATTGGGTGAGCCTAAATAGGCCTGTAAAAGCATCTGGCATCCACCGCCCTACATGGGAGGATTGGGTGAGCCTAAATAGGCCTGTAAAAGCATCTGGCATCCACCGCCCTACATGGGAGGATTGGGTGAGCCTAAATAGGCCTGTAAAAGAATCTGGCATCCACCGCCCTACATGGGAGGATTGGGTGAGCCTAAATAGGCCTGTAAAAGAATATGGCATCCACTGCCCTAATTTGCTTACTTGGATATCCACTGAAACATGGGAGGATTGGGTGAGCCTAAATAGGCCTGCAAAAGCATCCAGCATCCACCGCCCTACTTTGCTTACTTGAATATCCACTGAAACAATCTGGGGGGCAATCTGGTGATACAAGAAGGCAAATGGTTGGGGGGGGGGCAATGGATTGGAGGAATAGAGGAATTATTTGGGCTGCATGGATCCCGCTACACGGGTGCTCAGCTATTTTCATGCATAAGCCTCTTTTTTTGGTCTACTGACTCTTTTAGGATATCCCCACCCTGTGACCAAATTACAGCCACACCAAATGATTGCTAAAGCAAACACCTGGCTGTCCTCGAGGGACTTCAAAGATTAGGCAATCAATCAAACAAAGGTTAGATTGCCAAAGAAGGATACAGGATTGCTGTGCTCTATGAAAGGTTATGAATACTGAGTGCAACCTCGCCACAGTGAGTAGCTTTCAAAACTGCGCAGTTCCAAAACATTGAAAAAACACTTTTTTGATGTTTTGAGCACATTCCCATGGTCGGCGCAAGCTGATTAACTCAAAATCGGCTTCCCCAGCCCCAATTTACCCAAAAACATCTTCACCTCCTCACCAGAAGCTTCCCTCATGGCGCCCCCCATGCTAACGGACAAGACAGGCTCCTCTATTATATATATGGACTAGTATGGTATGGGCCTGCGGCGCACATTGGCAGCTTCAGACATGCAATAATCAAGCCAGTCAGATAGGTCTAAACAGACAAAAGCTGCCGAATGAACTGTCTTGTCAAAGCTTACTTCATTATCCACTGAAACATTGGAGGCCTGGGTAGGCCGCCAGAAAGGCTCATTAGCTAAAACTTGCAGCAGCATCCGAAAAACCCTCGAAAATGGCCATTTTACCCAAATATTTGATGTTTTAAGCACATTCCCGTGCTCGGAGCAAGCTGCCAGAAGCATATTCTGGTTAGGCGACCCCGATTTACCCAAAACAATGCTCACTTCCCATGCAGCTACCGAATTGGGCCTGCGCGAAAGTATTTGGTGACAGACAAGGCTCAGCTTTTATATTATGGACTAGGTTGGGAGAGGCCTGCGGCGCACATCATTACTTTCGTTTTTTGATCAGTGAATTTTTGTTGATTTTTATTTCACATTCGTTTAAAATTGTCCTACTGCATTTACTTGTTCTTTTGCTATCTTGTTTATTTTTAAAAATTTTTTATCATGCTAATTTTTGCTGTTCCTTGATGCTTCTTTTTGCAAACAAGTATATTATTTATTCTGAACTTGCATTCTTTGTCTTACATCTTCTATCTTATTTTATTTCATCATTAAGTTTTTAGTGTTTTAGTTTTTCTAAATGTAATCATTAAATTTTTTATTTGATTTGAAGTCAGTGGGTCATAGTTTGTGCGATTTTTTTGTTCTTTGTTAAGCTAATTGGTTTTTCCTTTATTCAAATTTACTTCAACTTGCAACAGGAAATTAGTTTAAATGTTTCTTTAGTTTTCTCTTTTCTTTTTTACTATCTTCGATTCATATATTCTAACTATCTTTTGTTGAGATTTAAAATTACTTTTGTTTATTGCATAGCATTTTGATTTTATCTATTTGAGTTTTAAGCCCATGCTGTATATTAAGGATTTTTTATTGCTTTTGAACGATTCTTACATTCAAACATTATATTCATAGATACAGTCAAAGTATCAGTATATTTTTAGCCATTCCATTACTTGACATTTTATTTTGCATTTTTCAATTCCATTTTATTGACATTTTATTTTGCGTTCTTCAATTCCGCTTCATTCAATGGTTTTATTTAATGCAATATTTTTCAAGCAAATGCCATGGGGATCTCGGCTAAAGGGACTAAGATAGGTGCATGATGGCGATGGCTTGGGGTTTGGGCTTCATGGGTCTTGCTCCACAGGTGCTCAGCTTTTTTCATGCATTAGCCTCTTTTGTGGTCTACCGACTCTTGGGTCCCAGCTGCCAAATTTAAGAGGCCACACCAAATGAATGCAAAATTGCAAATGAATGCAATTCACCAAAAGAAGGCAAGGAAAAAGCTAAATTTCAAAAAAAATTTCATACAATACCAACGCCATTGAATGTACAAAAATTAATTCAAAATTCACGGCCAATTTGAAATTTGGGCTGCATGGGTCTTATGACTCTTTTAAAAACTCCCACCAAGTGGCCAAATTACAGCCACACCAAATGAATGCAAAAGCAGACACTCGGCTGTCCTCTAGGGACTCAAAAAGCAGCCACCGAACCCAAGAGAGGTAAGGCAGCCTGAAAACTTATATTTAATAGGTGCAACATTGAAAGATTGGGTAGCTTTCCAAAACTGCGCAGATGGAAAACATTGAAAAAACTCACATTTTCAACGTTTTAAGCATCAAGGCTTGCTCAAAAAATTCCACTAAAATTATATTCTGGTTAGATGACCTCGATTTACCCAAAAATGTCCTCAGTTTCCCTGCAGCTGCTGAATTGGGCTTGCGCAAAGCTATCTACTTACGGACAAGGCCTAGCGTTCATATACTGGATAGGTTGAGCTTCGCCGTCGCCTACGGCGACTATTGGCATAATACTTGCAGAAAAAAATCTGCTGAAAAGTCATTAAAAACATAAAAAGGCAGCACAAAAAACCCTTCAGGCCCACATTGCTTCAGGATTGGGTGAGCCTAAATAAACCTGTAAAATCATCTGGCATCCACCGCCCTCGATGGGAGGATTGGTTGAGCCTAAATAAGCCTGTAAAAGCATCTGGCATCCACCACACTACATGGGAGGATTGGGTGAGCCTAAATAAGCCTGTACAAGCATCTGGCATCCACCACCCTACATGGGAGGATTGGTTGAGCCTAAATAGGCCTGTAAAAGCATCTGGCATCCACCGCCCTACACGAGAGGATTGGTTGAGCCTAAATAAGCCTGTAAAAGCATCTGGCATCCACCGCCCTACATGGGAGGATTGGTTGAGCCTAAATAGGCCAGTAAAAGCATCTGGCATCCACCGCCCTACATGGGAGGATTGGGTGAGCCTAAATAGGCCTGTGAAAGTATCTGGCATCCACCGCCCTACATGGGAGGATTGGTTGAGCCTAAATTGGCCTGTAAAAGCATCTGGCATCCACCGCCCTGCACGAGATGATTGGTTGAGCCTAAATAGGCCTGTAAAAGCATCTGGCATCCACCGCCCTACATGGGAGGATTGGTTGAGCCTAAATAGGCCTGTAAAAGCATCTGGCATCCACCGCCCTACATGAGAGGATTGGGTTGAGCCTAAATAGGCCTGTAAAAGCATCTGGCATCCACCACCCTACATGGGAGGATTGGGTGAGCCTAAATGGTCCTGTGAAAGCATCTGGCATCCACCGCCCTACATGGGAGGATTGGTTGAGCCTAAATAGGCCTGTAAAAGCATCTGGCATCCACCGCCCTACATGGGAGGATTGGGTGAGCCTAAATGGTCCTGTGAAAGCATCTGGCATCCACCGCCCTACATGGGAGGATTGGTTGAGCCTAAATAGGCCTGTAAAAGCATCTGGCATCCACCGCCCTACATGGGAGGATTGGTTGAGCCTAAATAGGCCTGTAAAAGCATCTGGCATCCACCGCCCTACATGAGAGGATTGGGTTGAGCCTAAATAGGCCTGTAAAAGCATCTGGCATCCACCACCCTACATGGGAGGATTGGGTGAGCCTAAATGGTCCTGTGAAAGCATCTGGCATCCACCGCCCTACATGGGAGGATTGGTTGAGCCTAAATAGGCCTGTAAAAGCATCTGGCATCCACCGCCCTACATGGGAGGATTGGGTGAGCCTAAATGGTCCTGTGAAAGCATCTGGCATCCACCGCCCTACATGGGAGGATTGGTTGAGCCTAAATAGGCCTGTAAAAGCATCTGGCATCCACCGCCCTACATGGGAGGATTGGTTGAGCCTAAATAGGCCTGTAAAAGCATCTGGCATCCACCGCCCTACATGAGAGGATTGGGTTGAGCCTAAATAGGCCTGTAAAAGCATCTGGCATCCACCACCCTACATGGGAGGATTGGGTGAGCCTAAATGGTCCTGTGAAAGCATCTGGCATCCACCGCCCTACATGGGAGGATTGGTTGAGCCTAAATAGGCCTGTAAAAGCATCTGGCATCCACCGCCCTACATGGGAGGATTGGGTGAGCCTAAATGGTCCTGTGAAAGCATCTGGCATCCACCGCCCTACATGGGAGGATTGGTTGAGCCTAAATAGGCCTGTAAAAGCATCTGGCATCCACTGCCCTACATGGGAGGATTGGTTGAGCCTAAATAGGCCTGTAAAAGCATCTGGCATCCACCGCCCTACATGAGAGGATTGGGTTGAGCCTAAATAGGCCTGTAAAAGCATCTGGCATCCACCACCCTACATGGGAGGATTGGGTGAGCCTAAATGGTCCTGTGAAAGCATCTGGCATCCACCGCCCTACATGGGAGGATTGGTTGAGCCTAAATAGGCCTGTAAAAGCATCTGGCATCCACCGCCCTACATGGGAGGATTGGGTGAGCCTAAATGGTCCTGTGAAAGCATCTGGCATCCACCGCCCTACATGGGAGGATTGGTTGAGCCTAAATAGGCCTGTAAAAGCATCTGGCATCCACCGCCCTACATGGGAGGATTGGTTGAGCCTAAATAGGCCTGTAAAAGCATCTGGCATCCACCGCCCTACATGAGAGGATTGGGTTGAGCCTAAATAGGCCTGTAAAAGCATCTGGCATCCACCACCCTACATGGGAGGATTGGGTGAGCCTAAATGGTCCTGTGAAAGCATCTGGCATCCACCGCCCTACATGGGAGGATTGGTTGAGCCTAAATAGGCCTGTAAAAGCATCTGGCATCCACCGCCCTACATGGGAGGATTGGGTGAGCCTAAATGGTCCTGTGAAAGCATCTGGCATCCACCGCCCTACATGGGAGGATTGGTTGAGCCTAAATAGGCCTGTAAAAGCATCTGGCATCCACCGCCCTACATGGGAGGATTGGTTGAGCCTAAATAGGCCTGTAAAAGCATCTGGCATCCACCGCCCTACATGAGAGGATTGGGTTGAGCCTAAATAGGCCTGTAAAAGCATCTGGCATCCACCACCCTACATGGGAGGATTGGGTGAGCCTAAATGGTCCTGTGAAAGCATCTGGCATCCACCGCCCTACATGGGAGGATTGGTTGAGCCTAAATAGGCCAGTAAAAGCATCTGGCATCCACCGCCCTACATGGGAGGATTGGGTGAGCCTAAATAGGCCTGTGAAAGCATCTGGCATCCACCGCCCTACATAGAAGGATTGGTTGAGCCTAAATTGGCCTGTAAAAGCATCTGGCATCCACCGCCTTACATGAGAGGATTGGTTGAGCCTAAATAAGCCTGTAAAAGCATCTGGCATCCACCGCCCTACATGGGAGGATTGGTTGAGCCTAAATAGGCCAGTAAAAGCATCTGGCATCCACCGCCCTACATGGGAGGATTGGGTGAGCCTAAATAGGCCTGTGAAAGCATCTGGCATCCACCGCCCTACATGGAAGGATTGGTTGAGCCTAAATAGGCCTGTAAAAGCATCTGGCATCCACCGCCCTAAATGGAACCAACTACACTATTTATTTGAGCTAAGAATTGGTTGATGAGGAGATCATAGTTGATTTGCCAGTATCAGGGGCATAGCTAGGTTTTCGGTTTGGGGGGCATAAGTTAAGAAACAAGTATATGGCGCAAAGCGCAATAGGTGACCGCGGAGCATCTTAACATGTAGCAAAATCCTAAAATTAAGCAAAAGGAAAAGTCTGTGGTTTCTCAACCAAATTCAAAAGTAAACACATATTTAGAATCAGCAGTTATGAATTGTGAACAAAAAAACTCAAGTCTTGTGGGCAATTTTCAGCCATTCAACATGACAATTCTTGACTCAAAAGGAAAAGTCTGTGGTTTCTCAACCAAATTCAAAAGTAAGCACAGATTTAGAACCAGCATACATGAATTGTGAATAAAAAAACTCAAGTCTTGTGTGCAATTCTCAGCCGTTCAGATGCTACAGAGGAAATTGGTAATTTTCGGGAAAAACTTTTTCCTACTCAGGAAAGTAATGTTTCTAATGGTCCGGCACCAGCTCCACCCCCCCAGGATCCAAGCGGCACATTATAGCTTTCAGGAAAAAAAAAGTATGTCCAGATCCGTTGAGAATTCGCCCGTGCCCAGCACTTGCAGATACATATATATACATACATATATATATATATATGAGGACAAAAGTTGAGTAACCTCTATAGACCGCGGAGCGGCCCTTCGGGCCGCTCCGCGGTCAAAAATTGACCATAGAATAGACCAATGGCTAAGTAGGTGGGGATTATATAAGTGAGGGGGGGGGGAGTATAAGTGGGGGGAAAGTATAAGTGAGGGGAGCTAGTTAGTCCAAGTTTTCGGGGGGGGGTGACATTTGGATAAACTTTCTTTCTTTCTTTCTTTCTTTATTAACATCCAACGCGAAAGTTGGGAGGAAAACGCAATTGCATCACTGCATGCGCATAAAACAGTTGAAAAGCAGAGGTGGGACAGCAGTTACTCATGGAGGAGTCCTCAAAGCCCGAACAGCCACCAAAAAAGCCTCCAGGGAGCCCAGAATCACACCCTCGGGCAGCCGATTCCAGTCCCCAGCTACCCTGTTAGGCCAGCTCCGGGCCAGGAGGCTAGGCGCCCTAGGGTCGGTGAGAATGCGGGAGTTATGGATGAGTTGTCGGACACCGACCTTTCGCTGAACCAGGCCCGGGCAATACTGTTTTTCATGATAGACGTTGTACAAAAGCGCTAAATCGGCATAAAAGCGACGGTTTTCTAGTGAGTCTAGGCCTAGAAAGCTTAGTCTATAGGAATAGCCAAGGCCGTAGTTCCTGATGTGGCATTTGCGGAAAATAAAGCGTGTGAAATCCCTTTGGATACGCTCAATCCTATGGCTGTCAGCTTGGCTCAGGGTGTTCCATGCTGGAGAGGAGTATTCTAGTATGGGCCGAACGTAAATGCAATAAGCCTTAGCCAGGAGTGAATGTGAAGGGCGGGTGAAGCATTTCCTGAGGATGTAGCACATTTGATTGGCCCTGGTGCAGATTGCAGTGGTGTGAGCAGAAAAGGACAGGGAAGAGGAAACTAGTACACCAAGATCTCGAAACACGCGATTCTCAGCAATAGGCAGGATGGTGTTGCAGAGACGGTAGGGGGTAGCTAGTCCATTCCCTATCGGAAGCACAGCACACTTGGCAGCGGAGATTTCTAGTTGCCACATTTGAGCCCATTTTTCAAGCGCGGATAATGCGGCCTGGAGCTTGATGGGACAGGTAGAGAAGAGCTTCACGTCGTCAGCCCATAGCCAGCATTGGACACCTTGTGAACAGACAGCATCAATGAGCGAATTCACATAGAGCAGGAAGAAGAGTGGGCTGCATGTCCCTCCTTGAATAATGGAGGAAGTGATAGGCCGAGGGGAGGAGGTCTCTCCTTCGATTGAGACAACCTGGGTACGCTCGGACAAGAACACTTTGATCCATTGTAGAGCAGAGCCTCTGATACCGAAGCCAGTACAACAGTGCAATAGCTTTTCATGAGAGACCTTGTCAAAAGCTTTGGCGAAGTCTATAAAACACACATCAGCATGTAGTTTCTGGGACAAGGATATTTTCCATTCGTTCAGACAGTGAATTAATTGGCCAGCAGTTGAACGCTGTCTACGGAATCCGAACTACCTCCAGGATAAAAGATGGTTGTTCTCTAGATATTTCGACAACTGAGTGCTGAAGAGTTTCTCGAATATTTTGCACATAGCACAGGTGAGCGAAATAGGCCGGTAATTGGAGGGAACAGAAGGGTCACCCTTTCGCTTGTACACAGGGATAACAACACTCTTTCTCCATTGGTCAGGGAGCTCATTACATGCAAGGCACATGTCAAAGAGCATGGAAAGGGGCAGGCAGATTTCGGGATTGAGTTGCTTCAGCAGAAACATTGGAAAGCCATCTAAACCACAGCTAAGCTTAGGCTTACAGTGTTTCAATGCCTGGCGTACTTGATGAGGACCAGTCAGGATGGAGGTGAAGCTGCAGGGAGGAGGAGGGCGGATAGCTGGCAGGTTCCCATCATCTCGCGTATAGACAGAGGAAAAGAAGTCAGCGAAAAGCTCACACTTCTCACCAGCTGTTTTGGCAACAAAGGCACCAGAAGAGAGACTTGGAATACCTGACTTTCTCTTACCCTGTTTCTGAGCTACTATTTTGAATAGGTGAGTGGGGGATTTGGAGAGAAGAGCCTTCTCTGCCCTAGCATGAAAATTGAAAGTCCGCTTTTTCAGGCATCGACAACAGCGCTTATAAGAAAGGAGAGCCCTGCGTGAGGTATGGCGGCGGAGGTAGAGGCGGTGTCGAAGGCGGCGGAGGGAGAGCAGGTGTGGAGAAAGAAAGCTAGGCTTTGGCCTACCTGCTTGGCTTAGGGGGACAAATTCATCAATCAGGCCCTTTAAAACAAGGCTAAGCATGTCGAGGAAATTAGTAGCATCAGTTGCCAGGCCAAGAACAAACTGCCAGTCAGTGTCCGACAAAGCTTTCCGCATCTCATCATATCTACCGCACCTCCACCGACGAAAGGGAACCTTGGCTCTCGATTGAGCCGGAGCTGGGCCGCAGGGAGAGGAGAGGGAGAGGGCCACCGAAGAGTGATCTCCGAGTAGAACTGGCGGACCGATTCGGCAGCTGTCCAGGTTACAGGCCAGGTTCACGAACGCCAGATCTAGGCAGTGGTTTTTGCGGGTATTGCCCTGAATCAGTTGTGAGAGAGAGAGGGAGGCAGACCAATCGAGCAGAGTGCGTCCAGCCCTGCTTCTGCTAGAGAGGGTTGACCAGGAGATGTCGGGAAGGTTGGCATCGCATACGAGGAGAGTAGGGAGTGGGTGGAAGAAAAGGGTGCTCAGACATTGGAGGCTGTCACAGAGGTACTCATAGGAGGAGTTGGGAGGCCTGTACCAGTTAACTAGCCGAATCTTAGCTTGCCGAAAGCACACATCAATGCAGAGGATTTCCAGATGAATGGGGGTTTCAATGATTGAGATGTCATCATATTTGCATGAGCAGAAAAAGAGGACTCCTCCGCCTAGCATATTTCTGTCCTTCCTAAATACAGAGTAGCCTGAACTGCACGTGAGGAGGGTGTCTGGAAAGGAAGGCCCTAGCCAGGTCTCAGTCATGGCATAGAAGTCAAATTCGGCTGAGGATAGGAGATCGCCTAGGAGCTGTAGTTTGGGCCTGTTTTTGCTATTGCTTTTCAGTCCTCTGACATTAGCATATAAGAGGTTCCAGTTCCAGCTTAGTTCTGCTGAAAAGGGGGGGATGGGTGGGTTTGGGAGCTGGTCTGTTGGGCTTTGTCGGCAGCCAGCTTTGCAGCCAGCCAGCCGTCGTAGCCAGTGTCAGTCCAGCTGGAGTCGCGTTGGTTGGCCTTGGTGCGTAGGAGAGGGAAGTCAGGGCGTGAGTAGTTGATGCGGTAGTCGATGTCCTCAGCCCGTTCCTGGTCGGAGCGCTCAGATCGGAGGGCGTCGCGGCGCTGGAGGCGCAGGCGGATGAGTTCCAACTGGTCCTTGGGGCGTGAGGGACGGAGGAAGACGCCGTTGAACGTCGCTGAGTTTCGCAGCCCCCGTGCAGCTGAAAGTATAGCGCTCTGCATGCCTTGAGTCATGAAAGTGACTTTTGCAAGAGGGGGTTTGTCCTGTGATTGGTCGCGTGGCGCAGGGAGACGATAGCACTTGTCGATTCGGGTGGAGGCAGAGAGGCCGAGCTCCTCGACGATGGCGAGGATGGTGGCGTTGAGGTCTTCGCCGGGCTCGTGGGCCAGGCCGGAGACCAGGATGGACTTGGCTCGCTCCAGGTCGGCAGCGTTCAGGGCCAGCTGGGCAGAGAGGGTGCTTGGAGGCTTGGCCGGGGCGGAGTGGAGGGCCTTGGCGGTGACGGCGGCGTAGGAGTTCTGGCGAGGCTCCTTGGGCAGGATGAAGTCGCAGAGGGCATCCATCTTCTTCTCTAGCTGCTCCACCTTGGAGGCCAGAGGGTTGGAGGCCAGAGGGTTGGAGGAGTGAGGGCGGGGAGGAGCGGAAGGAGCGGCGATGAGGCCCTCCTCCTGGCTGCCCTTGGGGAGTTGGCAAGAGGTGCAGACGAGTAGGACAAATGGCATTCGCAGGCCGTCGAGCATTGGCTTGGTGACCTTCTCGTCGCTGTCGCACTTGAAGCAGTATGAGGCGCGGCAGTAGGTGCAGGTGAAGCCCGTGCAGTCCTTCTTGAAGAGATTGGTGTTCGTCGGGGCATCACATTTGGTGCAGAGGCCAGAGCTTTCATTCAGTTTTCGCTTTTTATCTTTATTGTTCGTCATAGCGCTAGGAGGGGGCGCGCAATTGAGGGGGCGCGCAATTGGAGGGGGCGCGCAATTGGAGGGGGCGCGCAATAGAATTTTTTCATGCAATAGAATTATGAATTTTTTCATGCATTTAAATACAGTTGAAGCTCCTTTAAATTGGGAGGGGGGGTAATTGGATGAGTTTTGGGGGCAGTTGGAATCGAAAAAAGATTTGATGCATTTAAATAGGTTTGAAGCTCCTTTAACATTAGGGGGATAGTTGCATATGCTTTCATTTGTGGGGGATAATTTGATGTTTTTGGGTGGACAGTGGAACTCTAAAAAATTAGTATCGATGCATTTTAACATGGTTAAAATATCTTTCAATTTGGGGGGGATAATTGGATAATATTTCATTTGGGGCAGGGCTCCAAATAAAAAAGATTTCATTCAAAATAATGCTGATGCTGTCGCATAAGGCCACCTAATACAATTTGCATGCATTAAAAAGCCATAAAAAATCATTTAATTATAAAAATACGTTGTGCATACCTGTGCATGGTTTAAACACTGCCAAAAATGGACATTTTTGGAGGTTTTCCAATATTTCCTAACTTTTATTGCATCTTTTTTTTGCATTTTTGAAATCTATGCGCCAAATTAGACCCTAAACTATAAAAACATTTTTTCATTATTTTTACTCAATAAAAAAATCGAAAAAATTATAAGAAGCTTTTTGGCATGTCAATTAAAATTTGATAACATGGAGTTGTTTAGCAATTAATTTGCAGAGAAGGAGGCAAACGGAGGCCACATGGTTTGAAAGGGCAAATGGCTGGGAAGCAAGATGGGGATAGAATAAGGCAAATGGTTGGGATTATAGGAATTGTATTTGGGCTGCATGGTTCCCGCTACATGGGTGCTCAGCTTTTTTCATGCATTCAGCCCCTTTTTTGGTCTTTTGACTCTTTTGATATCTGTTTAGTACTGAATTTGCAGAAACAGAGTCAAGCGAATGGGGGAGGCCACAAAGTTAAAAATTCAAATGGCGGGGGGAGCAATCTAGTTATAGAAGAAGGTTAATAATTGGGGGGGGGCAAATGGATTGGAGGAATGTATTTGGGCTGCATGGATCCTGCTACACGGGTGCTTAGCTTTTTTCATGCATCTGCCTCTTTTTTGGTACTTTTACTCTTTTGATAACCCACCCCACCCAGTGGCCAAATTACAGCCACACCAAGTGAACTGAACACCTGGCTGTCCTCAAGGGACTTCAAAGATTAGGCACACAACCCGAGTGGGTTAGGTTGCCAAAGAGGTCCGAGGCTTATTTGTTTGGGAATATTTATGTTTAATGACTGAAATTTTGACCAATTGGGTAGCTTTCAAAACTGCGCAGTTCTAAAACATTGATAAAAGTCACATTTTTGATGTTTTAAGCACTTTCTTGTAATCGATGCAAGCTCTATAACTCAAAATCATGTTCCCTGACCCTGATTTACCCAAAAACATCTTCACCTTCTCACCAGAAGCTTCCCCCATGGCGCGCCCCATGCTAACGGACAGGACAGGCTCCTCTATTATATATATGGACTAGGTTGGGAGAGGCCTGCGGCGCACATCATTACTTTCGTTTTTTGATCAGTGAATTTTTGTTGATTTTTATTTCACATTCGTTTAAAATTGTCCTACTGCATTTACTTGTTCTTTTGCTATCTTGTTTATTTTTAAAAATTTTTTATCATGCTAATTTTTGCTGTTCCTTGATGCTTCTTTTTGCAAACAAGTATATTATTTATTCTGAACTTGCATTCTTTGTCTTACATCTTCTATCTTATTTTATTTCATCATTAAGTTTTTAGTGTTTTAGTTTTTCTAAATGTAATCATTAAATTTTTTATTTGATTTGAAGTCAGTGGGTCATAGTTTGTGCGATTTTTTTGTTCTTTGTTAAGCTAATTGGTTTTTCCTTTATTCAAATTTACTTCAACTTGCAACAGGAAATTAGTTTAAATGTTTCTTTAGTTTTCTCTTTTCTTTTTTACTATCTTCGATTCATATATTCTAACTATCTTTTGTTGAGATTTAAAATTACTTTTGTTTATTGCATAGCATTTTGATTTTATCTATTTGAGTTTTAAGCCCATGCTGTATATTAAGGATTTTTTATTGCTTTTGAACGATTCTTACATTCAAACATTATATTCATAGATACAGTCAAAGTATCAGTATATTTTTAGCCATTCCATTACTTGACATTTTATTTTGCATTTTTCAATTCCATTTTATTGACATTTTATTTTGCGTTCTTCAATTCCGCTTCATTCAATGGTTTTATTTAATGCAATATTTTTCAAGCAAATGCCATGGGGATCTCGGCTAAAGGGACTAAGATAGGTGCATGATGGCGATGGCTTGGGGTTTGGGCTTCATGGGTCTTGCTCCACGGGTGCTCAGCTTTTTTCATGCATTAGCCTCTTTTGTGGTCTACCGACTCTTGGGTCCCAGCTGCCAAATTTAAGAGGCCACACCAAATGAATGCAAAATTGCAAATGAATGCAATTCACCAAAAGAAGGCAAGGAAAAAGCTAAATTTCAAATAAAATTTCATACAATACCAACGCCATTGAATGTACAAAAATTAATTCAAAATTCACGGCCAATTTGAAATTTGGGCTGCATGGGTCTTATGACTCTTTTAAAAACTCCCACCAAGTGGCCAAATTACAGCCACACCAAATGAATGCAAAAGCAGACACTCGGCTGTCCTCTAGGGACTCAAAAAGCAGCCACCGAACCCAAGAGAGGTAAGGCAGCCTGAAAAGGATGCTGGTTAGCCAGGTTGTTTGAAAACTTATATTTAATAGGTGCAACATTGAAAGATTGGGTAGCTTTCCAAAACTGCGCAGATGGAAAACATTGAAAAAACTCACATTTTCAACGTTTTAAGCATCAAGGCTTGCTCAAAAAATTCCACTAAAATTATATTCTGGTTAGACGACCTCGATTTACCCAAAAATGTCCTCAGTTTCCCTGCAGCTGCTGAATTGGGCTTGCGCAAAGCTATCTACTTACGGACAAGGCCTAGCGTTCATATACTGGACTAGGTTGGGAGAGGCCTGCGGCGCACATCATACTTTTTTGTAATTTCTTAAAATGATTTGGTTCATTATTTACATATTATTGCTTTGGTTATTTATTATTCGCATTTATGTAATTTTCAGAAATTTCGAATAGTTTTCTGGTTTTTTTACCTGCTTGCATTAATTTGTGACGTCTTCACTCTTTTATTCAGTACACTCATACTGCAATCTGCAAATTTTATGATCATTTTAAATTCTTTAGATTTCTTGTATCCGTTTTGCATATTTGCATTCTATTTTTCATGTAATTTTGCACATTTCACTATTCTGCATATTGGACGGAAAATATGTTTATTTGATCGATTTTGCTACAAAAGTTTTTGATATTTATTTGATTTATCAATCTCTCGTTAGAAGGTATCATTAATTAAAAAATTGAAATCATTAATCTATTGGCAAGAAAACGAACTCAGCTGCCCTTGTTCAATTACAAATAAATATTTCTTTGTTTCTTCGGTAACAATTCTTGGCTGCTGGCTTCCTATTTTAGTGATATTTTTTGCATTTATGGGTGCTTTTTTCCCAAGTTGCGGGCTCATATTTCAGCTCACCTAAATTGTTTTTTTTTCTTTTTTAAAACTATTTTTTCATTTTACTTAGGAATATGGAAGCCAATTTGGATTTAGGGCTGCATGGGGCCTGCTACACGGGTGCTCAGTTTATTTCCTTGCATAATCTATTTTTCGGTCCATTGACTTTTTTGGAGGCTCCAAATGAATGCAAAAGCAAACATCTGTCTGTCCTCTATGGACATAAAATAGCAAGCTCCAACCACAATAGTGGTAAGGCTGCCTGGGAAAGACACTGAATGGTCGCTTTGCATGGAAATTAATGTTTAATGAGTGAAATTTTGCCAGTTTGGGTGGCGGCACAAATCTGCGCATATGCAAAACATTGGGAAAACTCACTTTTTTGATGTTTTAAGCACATTCCCGTGATCGGAGCAAGCTGCCAGAAACATATTCTTGTTCAGCGCCCCCGATTTACCCAAAAACGTTCTCACTTCCCATGCATCTACTGAATTGGGCTTGCGCGAAGTTATCTCGTTACAGACAAGGCCTAGCTTTCAGATACTGGACTAGGTTGGGAGAGGCCTGCGGCGCACATCAACATTTTCTTATTCCTTTGAGTCCATTTTAGTAAGAAACTTTAGAAATTCCAAATGGGTGCCAGTATTCTGGTTTTAAGCAGCTTTCACCAATTTATTGTCATTATTTTTGCTGTATGGTATGGGCCTGCGATGCACACCATAATTTATGGTAATTTCTGAAACTGCTTTGGTTTATTTGCAATTGCAATTAAAACTAAAGCGAAATTCAAAGCCATCTTGGAATTTGGGCTGCATGGGTCCCGCTACATGGGTCCTCAGCTTTTTAATGCATTAGCCTCTTTTGTGGTCTTATGACTCTTTTAGAAACCTCACGCAGTGGCCAAATTATGGCCACACCAAATGAATGCCAAAGCAAACAACTGGCTGTCCTCAAGGGACATCAAAAAGCAGGCACCAAACCCAAGAGAGGTAAGGCTGCCCGAGATGGACAGTGGTTGGTCAAGCAGTAAGGAGTGCAATATCAACCGATTGGATAGCTGCACAAAACTGCGCAGTTCCAAAACATTGAAAAAAGTCACATTTTCGATGTTTTAAGCACATTCCCGTTTTTGGATCAAGCTACGGACAACATATTTTGGTTAGGCGACCTCGATTTACCCAAAAACATTCTAACTTCCCCTGCAGCTGCTGAATTGGGCTTGCGCAAAGCTATCTACTTACGGACAAGGCTCAGCTTTTATATTATGGATGGTTTGGGCCTGCGGCGCACATTGGCAACTCCAGACATGTCCTTAATAAGTGCATCAATCAAGCACATCTCCAAGTGTGCATCCGTTTAGTTACATTTTTGCTGAAACATGGCAGACTTGAGTAGGCCGCTAGCATAGTCCAAACTGGTTGGTTTAGCTTGGCTTTGTTTTGGCTGTAACTCTGTCAATTCTCAATGGATTTCAAAAATTCCAACGCCATTTTGTGCAGAATTTTATTTCCTAGCAAATGCAAGGAACCATTTGACAAATCTCGCTTATTTAAAAAAATTATGTTCAAAAAACCCTCCAAAATGACCATTTTACCCAAACATTTGATGTTTTAAGCACTTTCCCATGCTCGGATCAAGCTGGGTATAACACCATCGTGTTCCCTGGCCACGAGTTACCCAAAAAGCCCTTAACTTCCTAGATACAGCTTGAATTCGGACTGCGCGAAGTGTTCACGCTACGGACACGTCTCAGCTTTTATATTATGGACTAGGTTGGGAGAGGCCTGCGGCGCACATTGGCAGCTCCAGACATGCCATAATCAAGGCAGCCAGTTAGGCCTAAACAGACAAAGGCTGCCGAATTAACTGTCTTGTCATAGCTTACTTAAATATCCACTGTAACATTGGAGGCCTGGGTAGGCCGCCAGAATATTTAATTAGCTTAAATTTCGATTAGCCAATTCGGCCAATTCTTAACCGATTTCAAAAATTCCACCACCATTTTGATGATAAAATTTGTATCTATTGAATGCATATATTTTAATATTTAGTTCGTTTTAAAGCAGTTTGCAACTCCCACCCAGCAGCCAAAATTTAAAAGCCACATCAAATGAATGCAACATTGCAAATGAATGCAATGAAAGTAAATTGCCAACAGAAGGTCAGGGTATAGATAACTCTCAATTAATTTTAACAATTCTAACACTCATTTGCATATAAAATAAGTGTCTATAGAATGCAAAAAAAATAATACGAAATTCAAAGCCAATTTGGAATTTGGGCTGCATGGGTCCCGCTACACAGGTGCTCAGCTTTTTTCATGCAATAGCCTCTTTTGTAGTCTTATGACTCTTTTAGAACCCCCCCAGTGGCCAAATTACAGCCACACCAAATGAATGCAAAAGCAAACACCTGGCTGTCCTCTAGGGACATCAAAAAGCAGGCAACTAATTATCTCTAAGGAGTTGAGGCTGCCTAAGTGGGGCGGTAGTAAGGCCACCTGCATGAGATCTTGTTTATTGAGTGCAGTATCACCCGATTGGATAGCTGCACAAAACTGCGCAGATCCAAAACATTGGAAAATCTCGCATTTTTGATGTTTTAAGCATATTCCCGCGCTCGGATCCTTGCAGATATTTCAAATTCGCGTTCTACGCCCTCGATTTACCCTAAAATGTATTTACTTTCCCCGCAGCTAGGTTGGGAGAGGCCTGCGGCGCACATCGTCATTTCTGGAAATTAATTAAAGGTTTTAGTTTATTTATTATTTGAATTATAGATATCAGGAGAATTTTCGAGTGGTTTTCTGGTTTTTATCTGCTTTTATTTATTTTACTGTGCATTTTCTGATCATTTTAAATTTCTTTGGCATTTTTAAAGATTTCCTTGGATCTTTGTATTTGGATAGACTTTTGGATTGCGACTGGTTTTCCTATTTATGCAAATTTATTCCCATTTCGCAATTCAAAGCACACAAGGCTCATCTGGCAAGGCTCATTTGGCAATGCTCATTTACATTGCTAGGCAACATAGTCTCATGAACAGCACGATATACTGACCTGTCTACCTCAACATTGCATACTTAGAAATTCCTTGAAACATTGCGCACTTGAGTAGGCCGCCAAAGGGCCCATTAGCTTAAATTTCAATTAGCTTTAACTCAGCCATTTCTTAACCGATTTCAAAAATTCCACCGCCATTTTGAAGATAAAATTTGTATCTATTGAATGAAATAGCAATTGAATAGCAAAATTCAAAGCCAGTCAAAAGCTACGCTCAAAAAACCCTCCAAAACGACTATTTTACTCAATCGCTTGATGTTTTAAGCATCTTCCCGTGCTCAGATCCTTGCAGATATTTCAAATTCGCGTTCTACGCCCTCGATTTACCCAAAAATGCCTTTACTTTGCCTGCAGCTACTGAATTGGGCCTGCGCCGAATGTCTGTGGGACAGACACGTCTCAGCTTTTATATTATGGACTAGGTTGGGTTGGGAGAGGCCTGCGGCGCACATCATTATTGATGGTAATTTGTTAAAGTGCTTTTGTTTATTTTATTATTTGAATTTGTTTTTTTTTCAGAAATTCTGAGTGGTTTTCATTTTTTTGTCATTCTATAGCTTGCGATCTTCTTTTTGTTTTCCATATTGTTTATGTCTTTTATGTCTTTTATGTTTTTTGCTGATTCTTGATTCTTCTTTTTGAAAATTAGTATTTTTACATTACCTTGAATATTATTTTTTCTGAACTTGCATTCTTTCTCATACATCTTCTACGCTATTTCATTTTATCATTAAGTTTTTAGTCTGTTAATAGATTTTCTAAATTTAATCATTAGTTTTTATTGCCATTTGAAGTTAGTAAATTTGTGCGATTTTTGCTCTTTGTTGAGCAAATTGGTTTTTCCTTTTTAAAATTTATTCCAAAAACATTACAATTTGCAACAGGGAATTAGTTCAAATGTTTCTTTAGTTTTCACTTTTCTTTTTACTTTCCTCTTCTATTCATATATTCTAACTATCATTTGTTGCAATTTTAAATTGCATTAACCCTATCATTTATTGCATAGCAGTTTAATTTTATCTATTTGGGTTTTATGCCATGCTTTATATCAACAATTATTTTTGCTTTTTTACATTCTTACATTTTATTCGTAGATAAAGTCAAAGTATCAGTAAATTTTAGCCGTTCCATTACTTGATATTTTAGTTTGCGTTCTTCAATTCCGCTTTATTTCACATTTTATTTTGTTTCTTCAATTCCGCGTCATTCAATGGATTTATTTAATGCAATATTTAGCAAGCAAACGCCAAGGAGATCTCGGCTAAATAGACTAAGAGACATGATGGAGATGGCTTGGGGTTTGGGCCGCATGCACCCCGATAGAGGTGCTCAGCCTTTTTCATGCATTAGCCTCTTTTATAGTCTACCGACCGTTTTTGCAACTCCCACTCAGCAGCCATAAATTAAAAACCACACCAAATGAATGCAACATTGCAAATGAATGCAATGAATACAATTCGCCAACAGAAGGCGGGGAAGAAGCTAAATCTCAATTAATTTTAACAATTTCAACGCCATTTTGCATTTTGCATAAGAGTATTGAATACAAAAAATACAAAATTCAAAGCCTATTTAGAATTTGGGCTGCATGGGTCCCGCTACACGGGTGCTCAGCTTTTTTCATGCATTAGCCTCTTTCGTGGTCTTATGACTCTAATAGAAACCCCCACCCAGTGGCCAAATTACAGCCACACCAAATGAATGCAACAGCAAACACCTGGCTGTCCTCGAGGGACTTCAAAAAGCAGGCACCAGACCGTAGTAGGCTACCTGTAAGGATGCTGGTTTGCACAACTCCATGGAAAATTTTGTGTAGTGACTGAAATTTTGTCCAATTGAGTAGCTTTCCAAAACTGCGCAGATGGAAAACATTGAAAAAACTCACATTTTCAACGTTTTAAGCACATTCCCGTGATCGGAGCAAGCTGCCAAAAACATATTCTTGTTCAGCGCCCCCAATTTACCCAAAACCATCCTCACTTCCGCTGCAGCTGCTGAATTGGGCCTGCGCGAAGTTATCTCGTAACGGACAAGGCTTAGCATTCATATTCTGGACTAGGTTGGGAGGGCCTGCGGCGCACATTATAATTTTCGTTTATTGATTAGTGTATTTTTCTTAATTAATATTTTGAATTTATCTGCTTACATTTTCCCAGATGATTTTTTGGTTTTCTTTTGCTATTTTCTTCGATTTAACTTTTGGCCTGTGGTGTACATCATATTAATTTTCAGTAGTTGCTAAGACTGATTTAAGTAAGATTTTTTTTTAAATCTTTTTGGAATTCTCAAGTGGTAGCCTGTGGTCCAATTGCAATCTGCTTACGCCATTTCATTGTAATTTGATAGGTTCAATAATCTATTTGTAATTTTAAGCTTACTAAATTATCGTTCATTGTTTATTTAGATTTTTAATTTTTTACAAATGCAATCGGTTTGAGCAGCTTTTAAAATGTTTTCAAAAATTAAGTAAATTTTAACTCACATTTATTAAACTCATTCAACTCATTCATGTTTATATCCCTTTTCCAGCTAATCTATGTTTGCAATGGTTGATTATAAAGAATTAAATCTATGCAATTAAAAAATAACTGAAATGATTACAATTAATCTATTAAATCCCCAAAGCAAATTAATTTTGATTAAATTGATGATTTGATTTGATTTTTTTTGCGAAATCAATACTTTGCACAGAAAACTGCAGTCACTGAAGCCTTATGCATGAAATTCAGCTGGATTCAACTGCTGACCCTTCCAATATTCAGCAATTGAAAAAATCTTCACAATCTAGCTTCGCATTCTTCTAGATTCGTCAAATGTGCAAATAAGTTATTAGCAATTCGTATTTAGAGTGGTTTATTCATTGATGGTATTTATATATGTTCAGAAATTATGTATACATTTTCCTTTTTTTGCACTCATAAGCATAAGCTTAGGTTTTCTTTGTATTTTTGCTAGGTTCTATCTTTTTCTTTTGTTAACTTTGTCCGCATTTTATTCCATCTAATTAGTTTTTTTATTTTTTATCCGATATTTATTTTAGTTTTTCTATTGATTTGCATTTAGGGATGCTTTCTCTTCCATCATGAGTGCAGACCTTTTTAAAGAGTGCTCCCTTTAGCTATTCAATGATCTTATGTGTTATATAAATCAATCGAAATCAATCAGTTATTATTTTTTGTATGTTTCAGATTTATTCCAGCATATCCAACATGTCCCTTTGATCCAATTCTGCTAAAATAACATGGAAAACGGATTAAAGCAAAGATCAAAAAGCACAGTTTAGGTTTTTTTATGACATATTATGCCGGTTGCGGTTTAGCAGTGAAATTAAAAAAGCAGTAAAATGTTAATTAGGAAGTTAAGAATGGTTGGGCTGTATGGGTGCCGCTGTATTTAAGGAACCCCGAACCCACCCAGAGGCTAAATTACAGCCAAGTGGAAGTAACACCAGGCTGTCCACATGGGACATCAATAGAAGGAATGCCCGCGGTGGAATGCTGATTCCTGTGGTCTTCTAACCATCCTTGTACAATTTATGAAATCGCAGCTCACCAGGTGCAGTTGCAAACTGCGCAGATTCTGAATGCCTGAAAAATGACCTAAAATCGAACAAATTTGCCATTTTCGAGGTATAAAAACAAATTTTGCAACCTGGGGGAGTTCTGATTGAGTTTCGGCAGCCCCGAATTACCCTAAAAGCACTATTAAAATGCCGAAAATGCAGATTTGGGACTGCGCGGCATGCCTTCGTCACAGACAAGGCCTAGCATTCATATACTGGACTAGGTTGGGTTGGGAGAGGCCTGCGGCGCACATCATTATTGATGGTAATTTGTTAAAGTGCTTTTGTTTATTTTATTATTTGAATTTGTTTTTTTTTCAGAAATTCTGAGTGGTTTTCATTTTTTTGTCATTCTATAGCTTGCGATCTTCTTTTTGTTTTCCATATTGTTTATGTCTTTTATGTCTTTTATGTTTTTTGCTGATTCTTGATTCTTCTTTTTGAAAATTAGTATTTTTACATTACCTTGAATATTATTTTTTCTGAACTTGCATTCTTTCTCATACATCTTCTACGCTATTTCATTTTATCATTAAGTTTTTAGTCTGTTAATAGATTTTCTAAATTTAATCATTAGTTTTTATTGCCATTTGAAGTTAGTAAATTTGTGCGATTTTTGCTCTTTGTTGAGCAAATTGGTTTTTCCTTTTTAAAATTTATTCCAAAAACATTACAATTTGCAACAGGGAATTAGTTCAAATGTTTCTTTAGTTTTCACTTTTCTTTTTACTTTCCTCTTCTATTCATATATTCTAACTATCATTTGTTGCAATTTTAAATTGCATTAACCCTATCATTTATTGCATAGCAGTTTAATTTTATCTATTTGGGTTTTATGCCATGCTTTATATCAACAATTATTTTTGCTTTTTTACATTCTTACATTTTATTCGTAGATAAAGTCAAAGTATCAGTAAATTTTAGCCGTTCCATTACTTGATATTTTAGTTTGCGTTCTTCAATTCCGCTTTATTTCACATTTTATTTTGTTTCTTCAATTCCGCGTCATTCAATGGATTTATTTAATGCAATATTTAGCAAGCAAACGCCAAGGAGATCTCGGCTAAATAGACTAAGAGACATGATGGAGATGGCTTGGGGTTTGGGCCGCATGCACCCCGATAGAGGTGCTCAGCCTTTTTCATGCATTAGCCTCTTTTATAGTCTACCGACCGTTTTTGCAACTCCCACTCAGCAGCCATAAATTAAAAACCACACCAAATGAATGCAACATTGCAAATGAATGCAATGAATACAATTCGCCAACAGAAGGCGGGGAAGAAGCTAAATCTCAATTAATTTTAACAATTTCAACGCCATTTTGCATTTTGCATAAGAGTATTGAATACAAAAAATACAAAATTCAAAGCCTATTTAGAATTTGGGCTGCATGGGTCCCGCTACACGGGTGCTCAGCTTTTTTCATGCATTAGCCTCTTTCGTGGTCTTATGACTCTAATAGAAACCCCCACCCAGTGGCCAAATTACAGCCACACCAAATGAATGCAACAGCAAACACCTGGCTGTCCTCGAGGGACTTCAAAAAGCAGGCACCAGACCGTAGTAGGCTACCTGTAAGGATGCTGGTTTGCACAACTCCATGGAAAATTTTGTGTAGTGACTGAAATTTTGTCCAATTGAGTAGCTTTCCAAAACTGCGCAGATGGAAAACATTGAAAAAACTCACATTTTCAACGTTTTAAGCACATTCCCGTGATCGGAGCAAGCTGCCAAAAACATATTCTTGTTCAGCGCCCCCAATTTACCCAAAACCATCCTCACTTCCGCTGCAGCTGCTGAATTGGGCCTGCGCGAAGTTATCTCGTAACGGACAAGGCTTAGCATTCATATTCTGGATATGCGGACAGACGGACGCAAAAATGGGGTAACTGCTTAAGCTGGCCTTGGCCGCCCGCCGCTTCGGGCAGGGCGCCAGAGCTCCTCCGGCCTCCGGGCACGAGTGCTACAGCCCCTATGCTTCGCCTAGCATGCTTCGCATGCTAGGCTACGCTCCGGGGCCTCCGCACCCATGCCCTCCGGCCTCCGGAGCTCTGACTGCCCTGCCCTCCACAGCAGGCGGCCTTTGGCCGCGCAAAAATTGATTTCTGAGGTGTTCGATTAAGAAAATTAGATTATTAGAAAAGTAAAATGCACTTTTTCGAAAAAAATTTCGAATTCTAAGCCCCCAAATTTCGAGAGTTTTTGACCATAATAAAAAAATACCCCAAGCTAAACTCGGACCGATGATGCAATCCCACAGCTGTTTCTCATAAACACTCTAATCGTTGGGTAAATTGGATTGGCCTAAACTTGTCACTTTTTGCTTAGCGAAATAGAAAATGAAGTTGTTGAAAATAGTAAATTGATGAAGACTGTGATGGTGTGGCTAAGTGAGGTTATGATGAGGATGGTGTGTTGAGTAGAGGAGCGGAGTAGGGCTCAATGAGGGCGAAGTTCACCGGATGAATGGGATAGGTGGTATAGAGGAAGATGAGAAAAAGAACAGGAAAAACGCCCCCGCTCGAGCGTCAGACAACAGGGGTGGGTGGGTATGTGTAAGCTGGCCTGGTCTCATCTGACTCGTCCTAGGAAATGAGAGTGGAAAATAAGAGGGGGCTAACGAGAAGCAATGCTTCAGCCTCACAATTCGTCCAAAATGAAAGAATGCAAGTGGAGGAAGGAGGCGGCAAAGGGGGAGAGAGAGCCGAGATATCCAGTCCAGCCAATATCACAGCATTTCCGAACGGCTGGACAGCCTTTGGGGGAGTAAGGAAGGAGTAAGGAGAGTGAGTCCTGTGAACTGTGAAGGCGGAACGGAAGGGGCTGGGAGGGATGGGTGGCATAGGAGGGTGTAAGAGTGAGGAAGGGCGCAGACGCAGACGGCTCAGGCTGTTCCCTGAAGCGCCTAGCGGAGGGAGGGAGAGGGAGAGTCTGTCAAGTAGGCTTGGAAGGAGAGAGAGCCCGTAATGGGATGGATGCTGTGGCTGGAGACGGGAGGCGATTGGTGATTGGCTCAGTGCTGGCGCGGACTGAAGCCTGGCGGCGGGGGTGTGAGGCAGTTCCAGCCCCCGCCTTGTCCTCCTCAATACCTCTCTCTATCTCCCAGCGTAGAGATTTAGGTGTAGGTGGGAAAGGAACCTGGGAAGCCGGGTGGAGGTGGTGGTCTGGGTGCGTGTGGAGGATGAGGAATGCGGTGGAAGGCCTGGTGGTCGGGCGAGGGTCTCATGGGCGGTGCAGGCGGTCCGTTGGTGGAGACGCTTAGGGGAGGCGGTGGTTGGTTGAAGGGTGGGAGGCCGGGAGGAGCGGGAGCGGAGGGAGTGGGTGGATGGCCTCGCGGGGGTCCGCCGGGTGCCCAGCCGCCATTGTGGTGTGGAGGTGGTTTTGGTGCGCCGTTGCCGAGGCCGGGGGCGAAGTGAACGTTGACGTTGGGAAGTAGGCTCTTGAGGCCCTCCTGCCACTCGGTGAGGTTGAAGGGGCTGTTGGAGTCGGCGGGTGACTGGCTGAGGTGGTGATGAGGAGGAGGAGGTGGTGGATGTGGGTGCTGAGGGTGGTGGAAGAGGTGTGGCGGCGGGGGTCGGCTGTGACTGGGACTGGGGTCGCGGAAGGGTGGCGGAGGAGGGAAGCCGGGAGGTGGTGGGTGGAAGGGCTGTCGGAGTCCGTTGGGGTGTCCGAAAGCTCCGTTGGCCTCGTTGATGGGAGGGAATCCGGGGGGTGGAGTGGCGTAGGAAGGAGGGACAGGCGAAGCTCCGCCGTCGCTGTTGCCAAGACTCCCCGGCTTCAGGGGCCCGTTGCTGCTGAAGGAGTTGAAGAAAGAACTGGGCGAGACCATGGAATTCCTGCAACGGCTGCTGAGATTAGGAGTGGTGCAAAAGAGGGCTTGGAAGTGAAGTGAAGGTAAACCGCTGTGGTCCGCCAATGGAGGCGGAAGCAGATCCGTAGCTATTGGGTAGGGGCGGTGTGGAGGTGTTGTTGGAGCTCCAGGAGGAGCCTAATCGACTCTGACTGAAGCCGTTGGGTCGCTGGGGAACAGCCTTGGTTGCGGCCTTCTTCTCCTCTCGCTCTCGCTCCTCCTCTTCAAGCAGGTCCGCCAGCCCTTTGGAGGATTCCGAGAAGGGGTCGAAGCCTAAACATTCTTCTGCCTCCTCAGCTCAACTGGGGATAGGTGGAAGAAGAGAACCAAGAGCATCGTCGTCAAAGAGGGAGGCGGGTAGGTGTGGATGAGCTTCCTTGGGCGGGGCTCTGGCTTCCGGTGGCGGAGGCGGCGGTGGCTGTGGTGGTTGGGGTGGCTGAGGAGTAGGGGCCGCTGGGTGTAGGTTGGAGGTGGTAGAAATGTTAGAAGGAGGTGAAGGAGGTTTCAGTCCGAAAGCCAGCTGCCAGTCGGTGGTGCTGGTAAAGCCGGTGGATGAGGAGAGGATGAGCGAGTCAGACGAGGTGGGGGTGGGAAGAGAAGTGGCGGAGGGCTGGCTGGTGGAAGAGTGCATGGGGCCATTGGTGGGAGGTGGAGGTGGAGGCTCAGGGTTCCAGCTGGGGTCGTTGAGGCAGTGGTGTGGGTCGGTGTCCTGGTCGCCGGGTATGGGTAGGGCTTCGGGCTTGGAGTAGACGGAGTGGGGACTGGAAGCCTGGGCGGAGATGGCGGCCAGGATGCGGCCCATGTCCTCGTCCTCCACCGCCTCCATCGCCTCTATCGCGGACCTCTCCGACGACCTCTCCGACCTCGACGTCCCCCCGCCCACCGCTTTCCCCGATCCCCGCTCTGATCCCTCCGCACTGCTCGTTGTTCTCAAGGCAACAACAATGCTCAGCTCAGAAATGGGGATTGGGAAAGCAAGGATACTTGAGGCGGGAGTATCTGGGAGCAGGAGCGTAGGAAGCGGATGAGGAGAGGCTGGTGGTGATGGGTGCGGAGGGCGGGGATGAGGAGGAATGGTGAAGGGGCGGGGCAGAGTGTTTCCGTTCTGCCTTCCCGACTCCGTTCACGACTGGCTCGTGGTGTCCGTTGGTTGCGCCACGACTGGTGGGTCGATCTCTGCCAGCCTCCGCATCTCTGCCTCTCTCCCGCTCCCTTCCGCCTTCCGTTCCCCCCTTCATGCTGGACATCATGGACTCGTGGAGTTTCTTCTCGTACTCCGTATGCTTTCCCGCCTTCAGACCGAGACAGGAGATGAGTGAAGTAAAAGAGGGAGGAGGAGATGAGAGGTAGAACCTGCATGTCCTCTTTGGTGAAGGAAGCCTCGTCCTTGGCGAGTTCGTGTAGGTACATGCAGTCGGTCTTGTGGCAGGGCTGGTTGCGGAGGTAGGAGGAGCAGTACTTGGTGGTGCCCAGGCTCGCCTTCACCGTCCGCCCCTCCACGCTCACGTTGTTCACCGCCTGGATAGCTCGCAGGGCCTCCTCCGCCTTCGAGTACGTCACGTAGGCCGTGTAGGAGTTCTCAATAGCTCCTCTCTCCTCCTCTTCTTCCTCACCAGCCCTCCCTCCTCTGCTCACCTGAGATTGACCGGCGGCTGCGCCCACGGCCACTTTGATGATTCGCCCGAACTTCCCGAAGTACTCGGCCTTTTTGAGAATGTCGTTGTCTGCGATTCGCGGACTAAGGCCCATGACGTAGACGAGGCTCTCTTGGATCACCCTGGAGGAGGAGGAAAATAGTTTGAGGAAAGGTGAGGGAGGGAAGGTGAGGTAGCCTTAGGTTGGCGAGGTGCTTGCGGGACTCAGACATGCGGTGCTTGGCCTGGGCGACCTTGGCCTTCTTCTCGTTCTTGATGCGAGCGAGTTCCTGGGCGGAGAGGGGCTTGAAGTTGACGGGGTCCTCGGGGTACGGCGCCCTGCAGGCTGGACACAGCCCATTCTCGTCCGTCCGAATACGATGCCAGCAGAAGCGACAAATCTTCAACCCTCCTTCTACCTCTTCTTTCTTCGCCTCCTCCTCTCTCCTCAGCATACCTGGTACTCGCACTTGCAGGGGTAAAAGTTGACATCGTCCAGTTCCAATGCCTCCATACAAAGTGGGCACTGCAACGTGATGTAATCCTTTTCCACACCTTCCTTCATTCAGCCTTAGTTCAATCAATAATAAGAACGTCGCCCTTTGCGCAAAGAGACATACTTGTCTTAGCTGGTCAACTGTTTCATCAGGTTGTGGTGCGGGAAAGAGAGTGTAGGGAGTGGAGAGCGTACCTCTTGTGCTTCATCGCTGGACATGGCTGGTGGGTGGGGGAGGATGAGGGGATTGGGATGAGAGGGAGGAAGTGGAGCGGTGCAGTCGGCTGGTGTCCTGCTCAGGCGTCCTGCTCGGGGAGCGAGGGAAGGAAGGGAGACGAGGAGCGGGGGAGGAGAGTGGATGCGAGGGAGGAGAGGAGAGCGCTCTCTGCCTGCCTACGTCCCAGCCTCGCCCCTCCTATTCGCTGAGTAGTGCGGAGCGCACCAACTCCCTCCTCCCCCTCACACCCTCCCCATCCACCCATTCGCCTCCCCTGCGAACAAGCGCTACGCATTTGCCCCTTCCCACACGTGCCCGCCCCTCCCCTGCCCCCCTCCACCCCCTTCCTCTCCCACACTCCCACCGCTCCGTCTCACCACGATCCTACACACCCCCATCACCCCCTTGCGCATTTCCACCCTCCATCCTCCTCTACGCCAATTCACATGACAGAGAACCCTACTTGCTCCTTTATATCTCTCCATTTTCCATTCTTTTATTATGTCGTCTGGATCACTTGTTTTAAAACCGAAAGAAGAATTGTTCATCATAGCATGGATGATGACTTAGAATTAGAGGCTTCACGCAAAATGCCGCAACAAATAAATGTACATTACGCCAAACATGCCATGGTAAAAGGGTAGAAGAGAAACTTGTCCCTGCTAGGGGATTTTTTGACAACAGTAGGCCAGAAACTCGAAGCGCTATTAGTACAGGTATGTTCGGTTCGCAAGAATGGACAGGCTCCGTGTGCCAGCAAGAAAAACATAATCGGACAACAAGCTGAGTGGGCTCATATCTGAGGGAGAGTGAATAGGGGAGTAGAATAGAAGTTTGCGGAGAACTGCAGCGGCTAGAATGGGAGGAGAGGCAGGCAGGCAGGCGGTGAGTCTGGCTGGAGTGGTGAGGAAAAGCGGCGCAGAGGAAGGCCGCAGCCAGCGCTACAGCTCCATCCCTTGCGTCTCATCTGAACGCAGGAAGGAATGAGTAGAGAGTGGAAGAGGATTGGAGGAGGAGGGATGTGGAACCCTCGGAAAAGTCAGAGATGGTTGACTCCTCATCGGAGTCGTCGGCGGCGGCGTTGGTGGGCCCACTGCTCCCCGCCGGGTACAGCTTTCGCAGCGCCTCTTCTGACGCGTAGCGCTCCACATAGTCTGCACCACAACCTACTCCCCACAAGGCCCTGAAGAAGGAAGGAGGTGAGGTTAACCTCGACACTTCTTCTTGAACTCCTCAGGCTTGTGAAGGTAGAGGGCGGCGGCGTCGCCGTTGAGGGGGTCTGTTGGGTTCGGATAGGTTAGCAGCTGTGGCAGAAAGGACTCGAAAATGTTGGCCAGGTCTGCAGATGAAGGAATATGAGGTGCGTGGGAGGCTAAAAAAAGGAAAAGAGACCGTAGAGGGCTGACCAGGCCTGGTTGATCACATCGAGACAAACTGTGCCGGATGCTTCGTCGATGTTTGGATGGTAGACTGAAATATGTTGACGATCTTTTACTTTTATATCAAGCACTTGCCTAAGTTTCAAAATGTTTTCCAACTTTGAATGCGATAAAATTAAGGTTTCATGTTTCCGAAGGAGAAGAATGGTGGAAACCTCGATTCATGAATCCGATGGAGGGGCTCTTGAAGGGATACTTCTCGGGAAGGTCGACTCGAACGCGCCAAACGCCACCCTCGTACGGCGTCTCTTTCGGCCCGCTGAACTTCACCGCAAACTCGTTCAGCCCACCCAATATCGTCACCTCGTGCTTGCTCTCGATCCTACAATGCTTCCTCCTCATTTACTATCTCACCCACCCCGTTCCAGGGGTTGCGATAATAACAGCTTGATCACATCCGTGTCCATACGACGCTTGCCAGCACTGGGCGAAGACATCTCCCTGCTTATCTCTCTCGCTCTCTCTCTCTCTACACTCCTCTCGCCCTCCTCTCCACTCCCTCTGCACAAGGCCTTCTCTTCGCGCTTCCTTTGCCAATCTTCAATTCTTCCATCCATTTGCAAGCAGCAAAAAAGAGGTGGTGTCCGAAGATGAAGGATGGGAAATGGTAGAAAGAGTGAGCAGTGGGTCACATGGTTGGTGAATGTGTGTGTGTGTGTGCTGAGGGCTGGCCGGGGAGGAGAGGGGAGGAGTGGAGGGGGAGGAGGAGATTGGGCCGGGCGAGGGTTGCGGCACGTGGGCCCAGTGTAGGTATTGACACGTGACAGACGCTGGGTAGGGAAAGGTGGGCCTGTTCTGCGCAGACGCTCCCTGCTCACTGCCGCATAAGCGCGCGTCTTTAACATTCCCTCTTACCACGCCCTCAAGAGGCTAGCTGGAAGGAAGTGGACGCCTGGAGCCCTTACTGCTTCCGCCCTAAAAGGCTAACACCATCCCTCCTCCCTTATTAACCTCCCCTACCTGCTCGGCTAAAGATGCTTCCTGTAGAATCTCTTTCCACGCCCCTTTTGTCTTGCACAGCTTCATTTTCCAGCCTCAATCTTCCCCACCAGACGCCCGCCCTTAATTTCCTTTTACTGCAGACTCATAAGCTGGTAATGAGAAAGGAGGCAGGGCGAATGGGGGGGTATCGATTGCAAAGAGGACAAATAAGATTTTGATGAAGCTGCGGGGCTGTTGAAGCATGCAGGAGGGCTGAGTGGATTGGGTGGCAGTTGGTGGTAGGCGAGACGAGAGGGGGGAGGGAGGAGATGGCTAATTGGGAGGATGTTGTCGGGATGCGCAGATGGCGCAGTTCCAGTGTCCCCCTTTCATCTCCGCCCGCATTTTCTGCTGCATTGACCCGCTACCATTTCACTTTCTCCGCTTTTTGCCAACCAGCAGCTCTTTTGCCAGACGATAATTTTGGGAGGATAAGAGGGAGGCAGCAGTGACGGAGGTGAGGGCTGCGGAGAATTGATAGTGGAGGCCGTGCGGCCTCTTAGAGCGCGGCGGGCAAAAGCTCGCCCAGCCAATTCACCTCCTCCCCACTTCACATCCACTCTCAAAAGGCCACGCTCTTCCTTTTTTCTCCCCCACCCCCACTTCCCCGATTAACTCACCATTTTCTGTCCCATCCATTTGGGCAAAGCCTGCTGTGCTTTGCAATCCTGAAAATGCAGTGTTTAGGTGATCTCTAGCGGTGTGGGCAAAAGAATGGCGGAGTGAAGTGTGGAGCAGAGGAGAGATGGGAGGCTCAGAGTCCCTTCTTCTGCCGCCCGCAGAGAAACTGCGCCCTACTCGCTCCTGCTTCGACCTACCTGGAGACTTACAGGTTTCCTTCCCTTCCTTCCCCTTTCTACCGACTTCATGCATTCATGCGTCACTCTGGGGAGTAGGTCGTTTGGGCCTGGGGCGTGAGTGAGGAGAGGAGGGGGGTGAGGGAGGGAGGGGGATGGTTTCTAAGCCCAGGTACATGCGAGAGTTTTCAGCCCCAACTTCCTGCAGGCGGCAATGCCGTGCGCTCCCTCCTCAGTGCGTGCTGTTTTTGCCCCCCAGGCTCCCTCCCACCTCCTTCCGTCCTCTCAGCGTCTCTTCTTAGCCCCCCCCCCCACGCCTGCGCCCCTGCATAACTTGCGTCACCTAAGGAGTCTCGCACCTACTCCCCATTTTGCCCGATTCTCCCTGCCTGAATCTCTAGTGCTGCTTCCGTCTGCATGCTTCCTTCGCCCTCTTCACATTCCACTGCTCCGCCACCATGAGCTGGTTCAAAATGCCCCTTGTAAGTATTTGATACCTTCCTCTTTACTTGTTTGCTCTGGTCTGATGATTGGTTAGCTCTTTTGTTGGTTAGCATTTAGAGGCTTCAAATTGCAGAACCTGCCGATGGGTTTGAAGCGGCGCGATACACTGGGGCAACAGAAGAGCAGAGAGAAGCCGGCTTTACCCCGTCGTTCCTCCTCCCTTCAAAGGTTGCTCATGCCCTTTCTATTAATTTTTCTTTCCATCTTCAATCAAGCCTCTTCTTCCCTTCCCCGCTCGCCTTGATGAAACTGTAGCTCCAGCAGGCAAATTAGGCCAGGCTTAGGCTTCCTTCCTTGCTCACTTTCTCATATTCCTTGCCTGTGAAAGGAAGGGGTAGGGAGGGGGTGGATGAAGGTAAGGAAGGAGAACGGGGGGAGGGAGGGTGAGGGGCATGAGAACAGCCTTTTCCCAGCGGAGGGAGGAGGGAGAGGAGGAGGGGAGGAGGAGGGAGAGGTGGAGAGGAAGAAGGAAGGAGAAGAAGGGAGGCCAGCTCTGTCCAGAGACACGTATATACGCCACCGAGCCCCAGGGCCAACAGTTGTCGCTGAAATTCCTGGCCATACGGGCATCATCTGGTCTAGAACCTGGAAGGCCTTCTGCCATTCTTCACCCTTCCTTCGTCGCCGCTCCCTGCGCTTTTACAAGGCCCCTTTTCTTGATCCCATTTTCAATGCTTGCTCTGGAGATGATGTAGCAGATATTCAGGTAATCCACTTCCTTGCGCTTAGCAAAGAAGGATTCTTTGACGGGACTCCCTAACCACACCTTCTCTGATGATGAGCCAGAAACTAAAGTTCACTTTTGCTACCAATAGTCTCTGCATGAACTGCATACCCTTTTTCCACATCGGAAAATTAATTTGGTTATCCCATTTTTTCCTCTACTCTGACGCTTGCGAGTAAGTTTGTGAGTGGTCATTTACAACTTGTTAAAAACCTTCCGTGCTTTGGCAAAGCGGTTAAAACTACCTCAATTTTTTGAGAAAAACCGCTTCTTAAAAAAATTAACAATGTACTTGCCGTGTAATGGTACCTCCTCTCCGTGGCAAGTATTTTTCTCATCTGCTGAAAAGCGAGTCAAAGGCAGGAGGGTCTGTAAATTGCGTGCCAATGGAAACATCGCGCAGCAGAGACTGCCCAGAGGAACTGAAGCAGAAGAAGCCCTGTGGCTCTGATGCCTAAGCTAATCGTGATTCATCATGATGTAAATTCTGGACTGAATCCTAGGAAGCAATAGAAAAAGCAATCTAAATCCTGGAATTATGTCCTAAGGAAAATAGAGCTGAACAATCCTCAAATGCTAGCAGAAAAAGAAACCAGCAATAATACAATGGTTATTATGCGAATGAGCATTTTGAGAATGAGCGGAAGAAGTTTTGAGCAAAAGTTCTATCACAATTGGCGTATGCAAAAAAGAGAGAATATGCTGGGTAGACGGAAAGGCATAGGTGGTGCTAAAGTGGGTGGTGAACAGTTGGGCCCTATACCGCTATTAGTACACCAGCCACTCCACTCCTCCTCCTCCCATCCCATGTTCTCCTCCAATCCTTCCTCCACCACTCCCACTCTGCCCTCCACAGTCTTGGCTTCATGTAGCGGGTAGAGCGGCAAGAGGCACTGCTCATGGAGGCGGCAAGAGGCACGCTCTCCGCGTGCGCCCGCACAACATCCACCAAGGCTGTTGAGGAGTGAGTGGGATAGGTGAGCAGGAGTAGGTGAGTGAGAGAAAGGAGGAAGCGGAGTAAGAAGCGAATGCAACCTTAGCTCAAGTTTGGGATACTAGACAACAAAAGCAAGCTCATGGGCCAAGGATGGGAGAGGGAGATAAAGTGAGTGAGAGAAGCAGAAGAGAATGCCCCTGCCCAGTCAGCCTGTGTCAGATTCAGAGTCGTCGGTGGGCTGCTCGCAGTCGTTGCAGAGCTCGAGTGGGACGAGGTTGCTGACTGCCTCCGTCTTCACCAGCACGACCCGCACTGCTCCATCCCCACCCGTGTAGTGCTTGATCACCCGGCCCAGTGGCCAGGTGAGCCGATCCTTCTTCTCGTTGTAGATGAGGACGAGAGAGTTGATGGGCAGAGTGTAGGCGGACTTGGACTTGCGGAGGAAGGAGAGCTGGCGTAGGTGCTGTAGATACTCCCGCTCCCAGCGCCTCCAGAACTCGTCCACTCGCTCCTGTCGCCGGAGCACTTGTTGACGAAGAACTTGAGCAGACGGTGCGATGGGCGGACTGTGCTTGGGGGCATAGTGGTGGAAGGGCTGGCCAGTGCCGGTGCGTAGGAGGAGGTTTGGGGTGAGGGCTGTGATGTCCTTGCTGTCGTCGGTGAGAGGGACGAGCGGGCGGCTGTTGACGACGGACTCCAGGTGGCTGAGCAGCGTCAGGAACTCCTCCTCCCCCGGCTGCACTCCGCAGAGCGCCAGTTGGAGGCTCCGTTTCAGCATCCCCACCATTGCCTCCACTGAGCGTTGAAAGGTAGGTGAACGGGGAGGTGAGAAGTGGAACTGGGGTCTGCGTGCTTGGAGGAGTAGGGCGAGATTGGGTAGGGCGATGAAGGCCTTGGCGAGGTTGCAGTAGATGGTGCCGCTGGAGACCCCGTGCTTGGCCCAGACGCGCTCCAGGGTGGAGTAGACGGAGTTGGCGCTGTAGTCGTACAGGATCTCGAAGCAGGCCGCCCTCGTCGCTGCACAGAGCATCACCAGGATCCATCGCTTGACGATTTGGTGAGTGGAGGTGGTGAGGTGGAAGGGTCCGGCTTGGTCCATGAAGGCGTTGGTGAAGGGCGGCTGGTCTGGCGTGGTCCTGGAGCTGGGCAATGGCGGCGGTTCTGGGCGGGTGCAGGGGCGTCGATTGGTGCGCTGACACTCGTAGCACTTGTTGAGCACTGCCCATACTGCTTGCCTCCCCTTAGGGATCCAGAAACGAGTGCGTAGGTTGGCGAGGGTGGTAGTGATGGAGGAGTGGATGCCGTGCAGGTGGACGTCGTGGATGAGCATGGTGGTGAGCGGTGAGGCCTTGGGTAGGAGTAGAGGGGCGGTGCCGGAGACTCTGCCGCCGACGACGATACAGGCGTTGCTGTCGAGGCTGAGGTCCAGGCTGGCGATGAACTTGGCGTCCTTGTCCCCGCGTAGGCGTTTTCCCGGCGATTCCAGTCGCTGCCTTGCCCCGGCGAAGTAGTAGCGCTGCTCATAGTTGATGAGGGTGAGGAGTGTGGCATGGAGTTCATCCGAGGTGAAGGTGGTGCAGGGTAGGAACTTGAGGCGTGCGAAGGCGCGCAGGGCGAGGTCCAGGTGCTCTTTGTCGAAACCCAGCAGGAACTCGTGTGCTCGTCTGCTCATCCCGGCCTCTGTCTCCTCCTCCCTCCCTGCCTGCAAATTGAGGTGGGCCTGAGGAGGCCTGGCGAATTTTTCGCTCTTTTCCTCTTGCTCGTTGAGGGAGGCTTTTTGCCTGGCGGATTCTCTGCTCTTTTCCTCTTGGGGGTGGGTCTTTTGCCCGGCCTCTTGGCTCTTTTCCCCTGAGAGGTGGGTCTTTTGCCCGGCCGTTTGGCTCTTTTCCTCTCCTTTCTTTTTTTCTGGGGGGAGGGAGGCTTTTTGCCTGGCGAATTTTTCGCTCTTTTCCTCCTCCCCTTGCCCTCCTCCTCCGCCGTTTCCCGGCTGCGCGATTGTTTCAGGGGCTCCTTGAGGCATTGGAGGGCCGGGGCGGCTGGAGGGCCAGGTGGACTCTGGCTGGAGTAGGAAGTCGGGGCCGGAGTAGAAGTAGCCGGTGGCCAGGTCGTTGAAGGTGCGAGGCTTGGTGGTCCAGTCTGCTGGATTGAGCTCCCCGGGACAGTGGTAGTAGAGTAGGCCGCAGCTGGTGTTGAGCATCTCGTTCACCCTCCTCTCCTCGTAGAGGCGTAGCCTTTCTTTCCCCTCCAGCCAGTGTAGGACGATGGAGGAGTCGGTGAAGAGGATGGCTTTGGAGATCTTGTGGGGGCCGCCGAGTGCGTGGTAGATGCGGTCGACGGTGCGGGAGGCCAGCAGGGCTGCCCACAGCTCAGCGCGCGGTGTGGTGACCTTCAGCCCCTTCTTCCCCGTCTTCTGGGGCAGGAGGCGGCTCTTGGCAAAGATGAGGCATGAGTGAGGTGGCTGGACAGCGTAGATGCAGTAGCCGTAGGCGTGGTCGCTTGCGTCTGAGAAGCCGATGAGGTTGAAGGCGTTGCTGGTGTCCTCGATCAGGCGGCGGGGGAAGCGCAGCTCTGTCAGGCGTTCCAGCTCCTCTCGCAGCTCCAGCCACTCTTTCTCCACTCCCTCGCTGGCCTCTTCCTCCCAGGGCGTAGTTGAACTCCAGCTCTCTCTCCAAAGCCGTCTTCCTTTGAGCAGCAGAGGTGAGAACCAGCCGAAGGCATCGTAGACGCGAAGTAGCTCGGAGAGTAGGTGGGCGCGGGTGAGCTTCTTCTTCTTGAAGGCGGGTGGAAAGGTGGTGAG
This sequence comes from Ptycholaimellus sp. GST1_10, assembly GCA_030248095.1. NCBI lineage: Eukaryota > Metazoa > Nematoda > Chromadorea > Chromadorida > Chromadoridae > Ptycholaimellus > Ptycholaimellus sp. GST1_10. The sequence goes on along the minus strand of JASANA010009371.1, from coordinate 35,806 downwards.
GGTATCGGTGTCGGTGTTCCAGATGAGGCCAAGGTTGCGGATGGAGGTTTTGTTGGCGCGTTCGTCCTCCTCCAGGCTCTCCTCCACTGGCTTGGCGTCGCTCGCGTACTCCCGCAGCACGAAGAGGCCGGACTTGAACAGCTGCTTGATGCCGTTGGCCAATCGCACTCCATCCTCCTCCGTCTCAAAGCCACAGACGAGGTTGTCCATGTAGACGAGGTCGGGGACGGTCTCCATCTCCTCCTGGCTGAGCCCGAAGTCGTTGCCGTCGGCGATGGCGCTGGAGCAGAGGTGGCGGATGCAGGAGAGCAGGACGGCCGGTGAACAGGTCGCTCCCATGATGAGCCTGGTGTACCTGAACACTTGAAAGTGATCGCGGGTGAGGCAGCCTTGGTCGTCCGGTAGCACGATGCGTAGTGCGTCCCGGTCTTGCGTCCTGATGCCGATGGTGTAGAAGGCGGATTTGGCGTCAGCAACGAAGGCGTGGCGGCTGGCTCGAAGGCGTAGTTGGACTTCCAGGAGGCCGGTGAGGAGATTGGGACCGGTGTCCAGGATGTCATTGAGGCTGAGGCGAGTGCTGCTCTTGGCGGAGGCGTCGACGACGGGGCGGCACTTGGTGGTCTCCGAGGTCTCCTTGAAGACTGGAAAGTGGGCGAGATGGTGTATGAGCGTAGGGGCGGAGCTGTCCTGTGTCCCGTCCACCTTCTCCAGGATCCCCTCCTCCTTCTGGCGCTCGAACTCCTTGTAGTAGCAGTCCTTGTCGGAGTCTTGCAGGCGTTGGTGGGTCCCGATGGCATGGCGTAGGGCGGAGGCGAAGTTGGTGGCGACGGTGCCGGCGTCCTTGCGGAAGGGGAGGCCGATCTCCAGGCGCCCGTCCGGCTCACGCTGGATGTCGCCCAGGAAGTCCGCGTCCAGCGGCTCCTCCTCCTTCAGTCCAAGCAGCTCCAGCTCTGCGTTCTTCTCCACCGCCTCCTGCAGGCGTTGAGCTTGTGTGTGAGAGAGGAAGCAGGTGCCCTTGGCAATGGCGGCGTGAGGGAGGCGTCCTTGGAGCAGGCGGCCGAAGCACGTGGCGTAGACGGCGAGGCCGTTGCCCAGGTCCTTCTTGTGCCCGATGACCTCCTCGTAGTAGTCGAGGCTGAGCAGGACGTCCACTTCCACCTCCACAGGTGGATCATGTGGCAGGTTCACGACTCCTCGCAGCTTCTCCTTCAGCTTGTCCGGGAGCCTTCCTCCTAGCACTAGCGGGGCGACGCGAGCAGTCCTAGCACCACCACCTCCCCCCCGCTGGCGTTGCGCAGGGCGAAGGTGACCGTGTGCGTCTTGATCTCCTTGGCGTGCTTGGTGTGGGCGGTGGAGACGAGGACGGTGATGCTGGCGCCCTTCTGGAGCTGGAGCTTGTTGGCCAGGGCCTTGCGGATCCAGGTGAAGGAGCTGCCGGAGTCGAGGAGCTGGAAGCTGGAAGCAGAGAGACCGGAGTCCATGTTCACTGCCTCCGCGTCGAATGAGCCCATGATGACGCCTGGAAGCGATGAGGAGCAGGTGAGGTTGGAGGCCTGGCCGAAGGCGACGCCCTTGGGGCAGGTGATGGGATCGTTGCCGAACTTGGAGTAGGCGAAGGCGTTGATGGCGTTCTCGCGCTTCTCCTCGTGCAGGGTGGTGTGGTGGCAGCGTTTGCAGACGCGGCACACGTACTTGGAGCGGCACTTGTCGGCCTGGTGGTTGTGGCCAAGGCAGTTCAGGCAGAGCTTCTCCTTCTTCACTGCCTCCCGGCGGCTGACCGGTGTGCTGTAGACGGTGCAGTTGCTGGGCCAGTGCTCCGTGCTCTTGCAGAGCGGACACTTGGGGCTGGCCGCAGGTTTGGACTTGTCCTCCCCTGAGCTGGGCTTTTCGCCTCTTTTGCCCCCTCTGCCCCCACCTCCCTTTGGCTCTTTTTTGTTTTTCTTTTGTTTCTGATTTTTTTGGTTGGCCGGGGTGGGGGTCGGAGGCTGTCCTTCTTTCCCGCCGTTGCCGGTGGCCTTGGCGGGGCTGGCAAAGAGGCCGCTGGAGGAGTAGGAGGTGAGCTCCAGGGGCCGCGAACGAAGCTCCAGCTGCAGGTAGCCCTCCAGGCTTGCGTAGTCTGGATACTGGTTGAGACCTAGCTGGACACGGCGGTGTGCCAGGTCTGAGCGGAGCTTGGGCGGGAGGCGGCTGTAGAGAGTGAAGGCGAGTGTGTCGAGGGCTTGAGCTGGCTGGCCGAGGGCGCGCAGTTGTCGGCCGGTCTGGACGATGATGTCGTGGAAGTTGTCGAGGCCCTCCCAGTCGTCCTCGGAGGCGGGGCCGGCCAGGTTGTGGATGCGGTGATAGAGGGCGTTGATCTGGTACCCTGGCTGGTTGTAGTAGGAGTCGAGGTGAGTGAAGGCGGACTGGTAGGCCCCAGGCTGCCATGGCTTGTAGCTGGCGATCTTGGCGAAGGTGGCGCCGGTGATGCAGGAGCGGAGGATGTCCAGCTTTTCGTTGTCGGAGATCGGCTCGTGGTCCACGACGCGCGTCCACCACTCCCGGAAGCCCAGCCAGGCCGTCACGTCTGTCCCATCGAAGGTTCTCTTCTCCCGGTACTTGAAAAGCTTCTTGAAAAAGTGTGAGGGGCGATTGAGAGGAGGTAGCTGAGGTGGCTGTTGCTGCTGTTGGCCTTGGGCTGGCGTTTGGGCGAGGGTGCCTAGGCCTTGGTAGGAGAGAGTGGACCCGAAGAGGTTGGCGCCGTTCTGAGAGGTGTTGGAGTTGGTGGCCACCTCCGGCTGTGCTGGTGTAGGGGGTGTGGGTGTGATGGAGGTGCCGGCGGCGTTGTCGGTCTTGTACTGGGCGGCGGCAAGGGCCTGGATCTGCTTCTGCATCTCCCCCAGCATCCGCGACATCGTCTTCTCCTCCTCCAGCCTCTTCCCCTCCTTCTGCTTTGCTTCCACCTGCAAAGCCCTAAGCGCAATGAGAGCCTGTTGGAGCTGTTGTTGGAGGGCGGCGTTCTGGGCGGAGAGGGCGGCAGTCTCGGTGTCGCTCTCCTCGTCCTCGGAGGCGGTGTAGTCGCCCTCGGTGCGCTCAGACTCGGCTTCGGGGATGAACGTGTAGCTGATGGGCGTGGTGCCGGAGCGAGTGGTCTGGGGCTCGAGGAGGCCTTGCTGCAGCAGCTGGTCCCAGAAACTTACCGGCTCCTCCTCCTGGGCGATGTAGCAGTTGGGGCAGGTGTAGCGTAGCTCGAGGGCTGGATGGGTCTGTGGGGCGTTGCGGGCGCTGTTGTAGATGTCGGCAGAGGTGCTGCCCTTGGGGTTGAAGAAGCGGTCGGTGTGGTTGCGGCAGGTGACGGTCTTGCAGCGAGAGCAGCGCAGGAGGTCCTTGACGTGGCGTAGGGCGTGGCAGTCCTCGTTGCAGTGGTAGCCGGCCTTGGCGGAGAGGCAGACGTCCATCTTGTAGCTCTTCAGTCCTTAGGAGGACTCTTAGGAACTAGCTTCTGATAGCTTTTGCCCTAAAGAGGGCAGTTGAGCTCTAGATAGGGAAGGTGTGGGAGTAGATGTGATGAAAGAGGGTGTGTAGGAGGCGAGGGTAGGTATTGAGCCTAAGTGGGCATGTCTAAGGCGGTTGAGGGAAGGTTCGGGAAGGGCTGCGTTGTCAAGAGAATGACGTCAGCAGAGGTGGGGTGAGGAGAGAAAGAGAGACTGGAAGGTGAGCGGGGGGGCTGAAGATGATGATGAGCTGGGCGAAGGTGGCGTAGTTGATGTCCTTGCCGACTCAGAAGCTCCAGCTGAAAGCCACACCACCAGCAGAGAACATTCTCGAATCCCCAAACAAACAACCGAAAGGAGAGGTGAAAACTAGGTCTTCTCAGACTCTAGCTTCACCAAACATGCTGAGAGATGCCGAAGAGGAGTTGGAGAGGGTTGAGGATGGCTGTGAACTTGGGGCTGGCGTAGGTGATGTAGCCAAAGTTCTGGCCGGAGTCCTCGCTGTTCCCGCTGCTGCCGATGATGAAGAGGCGGATAGCGGCGTTGCTGGGCGGCGGCGGGAGGTTGTCCAGGGCCTAGTCCGGGTGTGGGATGGCCAGGGGCTCCACACTCTGCCGTGTAATGGTACCTCCTCTCCGTGGCAAGTATTTTTCTCATCTGCTGAAAAGCGAGTCAAAGGCAGGAGGGTCTGTAAATTGCATGCCAATGGAAACATCGCGCAGCAGTACTTTTTTGAAAATAACAAAAGTTATAAGCAATTAAAAATCGTCCACTTCGAAAATTCGAAAAATTCATCAAATTACAAGTTTGACTTTTAAGTTTAGAAATCTTGGTGAACGACAAGTAAAAATAGTTCGGCATTATTGGGACATTCGCAGATCTCTTAGAACATGGTCCAATTTTGTTGCTAGGCTGTGCGCTTGTTGACGTCAGGTCAGGTTGCAAAGCTTGAAAGGTTTATAAATTGAGTGAAGGTTATCAGAACTGCTATGATTCTATAAAGCTTGGAATGCTTGAATTAGGTTGGCGGATATGCGTAAGCGTTTGGGGTCATGGAGTCGGTCCGCGGAGACGCCGTCCACCAGCAAGGCCGAGGAGGGCAGAGTGAACTCCTCCTCCTCCTCATCCCCTACAAGCATCAAGCAAATCCTCGGTTTCAACAACGCCCAGGTTCACAATTGACAGCTAAGGGGGTGCTGTAAAAAATAAATGAAGGAAGCTGCTAGGTGGCTTTGATTTGAAAGACGTGGGCGAGCGCGTCGAGCGGTGCGCGGGGTAAGAGCAACCCAGGCGGCGAAATCCTGCAACACCTCTTTTTCATCTGCCCTGAGACTCGCCCCATCTTCGGCTTCCACCATGACAGCGAGGGTCTCAAAGTAGCCTCCGCATGCCAGATTTTCTCATCCCCAGCCACTTGAGCAGCAGTGCAGAAGCATGCATCGGTGCTAACGGAGGTGCTGGACGGGTTCTTCGCGGAGTTCGGGAAGGAGGGAACGATGAGCCCCGAGGAGCTTCAAGAACTCGGCTGCCGCCACGCTCACGTCCGCACCCTAGGCTTCAAGCCCATCTACTGGGAGTCCTTCGGCAGGGCTCTCATCGACTACGTCAAGGTCTCATCCTGCCTGTCCCTTGCTCTGTTCGGGAAGGAGGGAACGATGAGCCCCGAGGAGCTTCAAGAACTCGGCCGCCGCCACGCTCACGTCCGCACCCTAGGCTTCAAGCCCATCTACTGGGAGTCCTTCGGCAGGGCTCTCATCGACTACGTCAAGGTCTCATCCTGCCTGTCCCTTGCTCTGTTCGGGAAGGAGGGAACGATGAGCCCCGAGGAGCTTCAAGAACTCGGCCGCCGCCACGCTCACGTCCGCACCCTAGGCTTCAAGCCCATCTACTGGGAGTCCTTCGGCAGGGCTCTCATCGACTACGTCAAGGTCTCATCCTGCCTGTCCCTTGCTCTGTTCGGGAAGGAGGGAACGATGAGCCCCGAGGAGCTTCAAGAACTCGGCCGCCGCCACGCTCACGTCCGCACCCTAGGCTTCAAGCCCATCTACTGGGAGTCCTTCGGCAGGGCTCTCATCGACTACGTCAAGGTCTCATCCTGCCTGTCCCTTGCTCTGTTCGGGAAGGGGGGAACGATGAGCCCCGAGGAGCTTCAAGAACTCAGCCGCCGCCACGCTCATGTCCTCACCTTAGGCTTCAAGCCCATCTACTGGGAGTCCTTTGGCAGGGCTCTCATCGACTACGTCAAGGTCTCATCCTGCCTGTCCCTTGCTCTGTTCGGGAAGGAGGGAACGATGAGCCCCGAGGAGCTTCAAGAACTCGGCCGCCGCCACGCTCACGTCCGCACCCTAGGCTTCAAGCCCATCTACTGGGAGTCCTTCGGCAGGGCTCTCATCGACTACGTCAAGGTCTCATCCTGCCTGTCCCTTGCTCTGTTCGGGAAGGAGGGAACGATGAGCCCCGAGGAGCTTCAAGAACTCGGCCGCCGCCACGCTCACGTCCGCACCCTAGGCTTCAAGCCCATCTACTGGGAGTCCTTCGGCAGGGCTCTCATCGACTACGTCAAGGTCTCATCCTGCCCGTCCCTTGCTCTGTTGTGGAAGGGGGGAACGATGAGCCCCGAGGAGCTTCAAGAACTCGGCCACCGCCACGCTCATGTCCTCACCTTAGGCTTCAAGCCCATCTACTGGGAGTCCTTTGGCAGGGCTCTCATCGACTACGTCAAGGTCTCATCCTGCCTGTCCCTTGCTCTGTTCGGGAAGGAGGGAACGATGAGCCCCGAGGAGCTTCAAGAACTCGGCCGCCGCCACGCTCACGTCCGCACCCTAGGCTTCAAGCCCATCTACTGGGAGTCCTTCGGCAGGGCTCTCATCGACTACGTCAAGGTCTCATCCTGCCTGTCCCTTGCTCTGTTCGGGAAGGGGGGAACGATGAGCCCCGAGGAGCTTCAAGAACTCGGCCGCCGCCACGCTCATGTCCTCACCTTAGGCTTCAAGCCCATCTACTGGGAGTCCTTTGGCAGGGCTCTCATCGACTACGTCAAGGTCTCGTCCTGCCTGTCCCTTGCTCTGTTCGGGAAGGAGGGAACGATGAGCCCCGAGGAGCTTCAAGAACTCGGCCGCCGCCACGCTCACGTCCGCACCCTAGGCTTCAAGCCCATCTACTGGGAGTCCTTCGGCAGGGCTCTCATCGACTACGTCAAGGTCTCATCCTGCCTGTCCCTTGCTCTGTTCGGGAAGGAGGGAACGATGAGCCCCGAGGAGCTTCAAGAACTCGGCCGCCGCCATGCTCACGTCCGCACCCTAGGCTTCAAGCCCATCTACTGGGAGTCCTTCGGCAGGGCTCTCATCGACTACGTCAAGGTCTCATCCTGCCTGTCCCTTGCTCTGTTCGGGAAGGGGGGAACGATGAGCCCCGAGGAGCTTCAAGAACTCGGCCGCCGCCACGCTTATGTCCTCACCTTAGGCTTCAAGCCCATCTACTGGGAGTCCTTTGGCAGGGCTCTCATCGACTACGTCAAGGTCTCATCCTGCCTGTCCCTTGCTCTGTTCGGGAAGGAGGGAACGATGAGCCCCGAGGAGCTTCAAGAACTCGGCCGCCGCCACGCTCACGTCCGCACCCTAGGCTTCAAGCCCATCTACTGGGAGTCCTTCGGCAGGGCTCTCATCGACTACGTCAAGGTCTCATCCTGCCTGTCCCTTGCTCTGTTCGGGAAGGGGGGAACGATGAGCCCCGAGGAGCTTCAAGAACTCGGCCGCCACCACGCTCATGTCCTCACCTTAGGCTTCAAGCCCATCTACTGGGAGTCCTTTGGCAGGGCTCTCATCGACTACGTCAAGGTCTCATCCTGCCTGTCCCTTGCTCTGTTCGGGAAGGAGGGAACGATGAGCCCCGAGGAGCTTCAAGAACTCGGCCGCCGCCACGCTCACGTCCGCACCCTAGGCTTCAAGCCCATCTACTGGGAGTCCTTCGGCAGGGCTCTCATCGACTACGTCAAGGTCTCATCCTGCCTGTCCCTTGCTCTGTTCGGGAAGGGGGGAACGATGAGCCCCGAGGAGCTTCAAGAACTCGGCCGCCGCCACGCTCATGTCCTCACCTTAGGCTTCAAGCCCATCTACTGGGAGTCCTTTGGCAGGGCTCTCATCGACTACGTCAAGGTCTCATCCTGCCTGTCCCTTGCTCTGTTCGGGAAGGAGGGAACGATGAGCCCCGAGGAGCTTCAAGAACTCGGCCGCCGCCACGCTCACGTCCGCACCCTAGGCTTCAAGCCCATCTACTGGGAGTCCTTCGGCAGGGCTCTCATCGACTACGTCAAGGTCTCATCCTGCCTGTCCCTTGCTCTGTTCGGGAAGGGGGGAACGATGAGCCCCGAGGAGCTTCAAGAACTCGGCCGCCGCCACGCTCATGTCCTCACCTTAGGCTTCAAGCCCATCTACTGGGAGTCCTTTGGCAGGGCTCTCATCGACTACGTCAAGGTCTCATCCTGCCTGTCCCTTGCTCTGTTCGGGAAGGAGGGAACGATGAGCCCCGAGGAGCTTCAAGAACTCGGCCGCCGCCACGCTCACGTCCGCACCCTAGGCTTCAAGCCCATCTACTGGGAGTCCTTCGGCAGGGCTCTCATCGACTACGTCAAGGTCTCATCCTGCCTGTCCCTTGCTCTGTTCGGGAAGGGGGGAACGATGAGCCCCGAGGAGCTTCAAGAACTCGGCCGCCGCCACGCTCATGTCCTCACCTTAGGCTTCAAGCCCATCTACTGGGAGTCCTTTGGCAGGGCTCTCATCGACTACGTCAAGGTCTCATCCTGCCTGTCCCTTGCTCTGTTCGGGAAGGAGGGAACGATGAGCCCCGAGGAGCTTCAAGAACTCGGCCGCCGCCACGCTCACGTCCGCACCCTAGGCTTCAAGCCCATCTACTGGGAGTCCTTCGGCAGGGCTCTCATCGACTACGTCAAGGTCTCATCCTGCCTGTCCCTTGCTCTGTTCGGGAAGGGGGGAACGATGAGCCCCGAGGAGCTTCAAGAACTCGGCCGCCGCCACGCTCATGTCCTCACCTTAGGCTTCAAGCCCATCTACTGGGAGTCCTTTGGCAGGGCTCTCATCGACTACGTCAAGGTCTCATCCTGCCTGTCCCTTGCTCTGTTCGGGAAGGAGGGAACGATGAGCCCCGAGGAGCTTCAAGAACTCGGCCGCCGCCACGCTCACGTCCGCACCCTAGGCTTCAAGCCCATCTACTGGGAGTCCTTCGGCAGGGCTCTCATCGACTACGTCAAGGTCTCATCCTGCCTGTCCCTTGCTCTGTTCGGGAAGGGGGGAACGATGAGCCCCGAGGAGCTTCAAGAACTCGGCCGCCGCCACGCTCATGTCCTCACCTTAGGCTTCAAGCCCATCTACTGGGAGTCCTTTGGCAGGGCTCTCATCGACTACGTCAAGGTCTCATCCTGCCTGTCCCTTGCTCTGTTCGGGAAGGAGGGAACGATGAGCCCCGAGGAGCTTCAAGAACTCGGCCGCCGCCACGCTCACGTCCGCACCCTAGGCTTCAAGCCCATCTACTGGGAGTCCTTCGGCAGGGCTCTCATCGACTACGTCAAGGTCTCATCCTGCCTGTCCCTTGCTCTGTTCGGGAAGGGGGGAACGATGAGCCCCGAGGAGCTTCAAGAACTCGGCCGCTGCCACGCTCATGTCCTCACCTTAGGCTTCAAGCCCATCTACTGGGAGTCCTTTGGCAGGGCTCTCATCGACTACGTCAAGGTCTCATCCTGCCTGTCCCTTGCTCTGTTCGGGAAGGAGGGAACGATGAGCCCCGAGGAGCTTCAAGAACTCGGCCGCCGCCACGCTCACGTCCGCACCCTAGGCTTCAAGCCCATCTACTTGGAGTCCTTCGGCAGGGCTCTCATCGACTACGTCAAGGTCTCATCCTGCCTGTCCCTTGCTCTGTTCGGGAAGGAGGGAACGATGAGCCCCGAGGAGCTTCAAGAACTCGGCCACCACCACGCTCACGTCCGCACCCTAGGCTTCAAGCCCATCTACTGGGAGTCCTTCGGCAGGGCTCTCATCGACTACGTCAAGGTCTCATCCTGCCTGTCCCTTGCTCTGTTCGGGAAGGGGGGAACGATGAGCCCCGAGGAGCTTCAAGAACTCGGCCGCCGCCACGCTCATGTCCTCACCTTAGGCTTCAAGCCCATCTACTGGGAGTCCTTTGGCAGGGCTCTCATCGACTACGTCAAGGTCTCATCCTGCCTGTCCCTTGCTCTGTTCGGGAAGGAGGGAACGATGAGCCCCGAGGAGCTTCAAGAACTCGGCCGCCGCCACGCTCACGTCCGCACCCTAGGCTTCAAGCCCATCTACTGGGAGTCCTTCGGCAGGGCTCTCATCGACTACGTCAAGGTCTCATCCTGCCTGTCCCTTGCTCTGTTCGGGAAGGGGGGAACGATGAGCCCCGAGGAGCTTCAAGAACTCGGCCGCCGCCACGCTCTTGTCCTCACCTTAGGCTTCAAGCCCATCTACTGGGAGTCCTTTGGCAGGGCTCTCATCGACTACGTCAAGGTCTCATCCTGCCTGTCCCTTGCTCTGTTCGGGAAGGAGGGAACGATGAGCCCCGAGGAGCTTCAAGAACTCGGCCGCCGCCACGCTCACGTCCGCACCCTAGGCTTCAAGCCCATCTACTGGGAGTCCTTCGGCAGGGCTCTCATCGACTACGTCAAGGTCTCATCCTGCCTGTCCCTTGCTCTGTTCGGGAAGGAGGGAACGATGAGCCCCGAGGAGCTTCAAGAACTCGGCCGCCGCCACGCTCACGTCCGCACCCTAGGCTTCAAGCCCATCTACTGGGAGTCCTTCGGCAGGGCTCTCATCGACTACGTCAAGGTCTCATCCTGCCTGTCCCTTGCTCTGTTCGGGAAGGAGGGAACGATGAGCCCCGAGGAGCTTCAAGAACTCGGCCGCCGCCACGCTCACGTCTGCACCCTAGGCTTCAAGCCCATCTACTGGGAGTCCTTCGGCAGGGCTCTCATCGACTACGTCAAGGTACATTGGCCCCCACTTCCTCAACTCTTCGAACCCTCCCCCCTTTGCTGAGCAGGTGTATGGGAGTGGACGGGGCTATGCGGAGGCGCAGATAGCCTGGACCAAGGTCGTCTGCTTCATCATCGACCAACTTCGCTGCGGCTATCTGGAGGAAATGCGCAAGGAACGCCGCAGGCCACGCTCTCAGGTCTTCCGCTTTCCCTCCTCCCCCTTTCAGCCCTACCCTTCCCCACTTTTCCAGCCCTCTCTGCAGCCCTCGTTGCCAAGGCGAGAAGCGGTGCAGGTGTCGCAGGACGCCTCCTCCGTGGGAGAGCCGGAGAGAGGCAAAGAAGGCCAGCAGATGCCGGGTCGTCTGTGTCGGCGCAAAAGTCGCTCCATGTGCTACATCGTCAGCAGCCAGCAGGAGCCGGTTCAATGAGCCTTCCCCATCCACTATCACCACTTTTCCTCAAGCTTTTGTGATACTGCTTGCTCAGCATATGGCGTTTGATGAAGGAGAAATAGGCAACAAAGGTGCACTATGAGCTAATGCTTGTGGCAGGGGTGATCATGAGGCGGTGAGGAGGGCAGGGTGGCACTGGATGGCACAGGCCGTGTCCTCGCCCACTGCCGCCGCCCCGAAGCGCTCCAGCAGCAGCGTGCAGGAGCCAATCCGCCGCACGTGACACTTTGCCTTACAACCATCCACTCTTCTCCCCCCATCTCTGGAGTGTGGGAGGGAGACTCCGCTTGAAGTGCAAGTGCAGGAGAGGCAGGGCGACACTTCCAGCTCACCGCCCAGCACGATCCGAGAGCCGTTAACGAGGCAGCCGTCTAAATGGAAAGCCTATAGACTGGGAGGAGTAGAGCAGAAGCTGGCGCACCGCTGTGATCCTGCCAGTAGTTGAGGTCTAGGTCGGGCAGTTCGGAGCAGGGCAGCGGCGAGGAGCTGGAAGAGAGCTCCTGCTGAGAGTGGGAATGGAGGAGACAGGAGGAGAGGTAAAGATACGTGTATCCGTCAATCTGGCGGAATAGGTCGGGCTGTAGGCGCATGTCGCCGTCCATGTTGCGACAGACCAGGGCCGCGGTCGTGATGCGCCGAATCTGCCCCAGCTGGTCCGCGCTCAGCGAGCCCGCCTCTCCCCCGTTCTCGTACCTAGCAGCTTAGGAGTAGCATGAAGGTAGGAGTAGGAGGGGGAGAGACGGAGCAGAACCAGAAACGGTCGCAGCTGCGGAGGCGACGGAATTGCTCAGCTAGTAGGGCAGCCACCGTCTCTCCCACCACAGCGCCTTTCAATCGCCGCTCGGACATGATGCCCGGGAACAGGTCGATGTCCGCCACGTTTGAGTAGACCTCAAGCCACGCTTCTCTGCTCCTTTCTCAGCTAGAAGAGAAGACTGGCCTGCTGAAGAGGCTGTAGAAGAAGAGGGTCGATGAGGGACTGAAGGTCGGACCAGGAGTTGACGGGGGTGAGGTCAAGGATGCGGCGATATTCTGAGTAGGAGGGCAAGCCATGGTCCCGTCCTACCACCACTTATCCCTGGATTATGGATAATACTTTTCTAATTGGAAATACCTCTTTGGATGTTGAGTGCGGCGAGGTCGAGGCCAGAGTGCGGGCGCTTGGGGTCTTCGAACAGATGGTTTCGGAGCTGGGAGTCCACCGTACTGCAAATTCAACCATGTCTCAGCAGGCAAGTGTGAGCAGAGAAAAGGAGTAGACGAATCAAATGCAGCGCAAGGCTGCTTGGTGAGACCGAGGATGATTTCGTCCATGCCGCTTTGCTGGTAGATGCGGTCGGGCTTGAAGAAGAGGTCCACCAAATTATTCATCTCAACCTCCCCCGACCTCAGCCCTGCCATCATCAGCTGTCCTTGCACCAGTGTATGTCCTAAAAGCAAGTAGAAGAAATTAGGCGAAGAAGGTGAGGCCAGGAGTAAGATGGAGCACCGAATCTAAAGGCAGCCGTGGCGAATGCGTTTGAAGTGGCCGCATCACAGTTGGCATCGTATCCGTCGTAGAAGCCGCTACTCTCCAAGCGTAGACCAAATCTGCATGAAGACTTACTTTTGGAGGAAAGGCAGGAGGCTTTCTTGTTTTGTCTTCCAAATAAACCGGTGCATGTTGTCCAGGCCGAGGATCTTGGGGAGCCATTCGGCGTAGGTAATGTGCTGGAAGACGGCGATGACGATGCGGCGACCTTCCTGCAAAAAGAATGGACGGCTAAGAAGTGGATGGCTGGGAAAGGGTGGGGATAGCCTGAAAGAGGCGCTCATCGTCCCAGGAAGGATTGAGGGCGGCGAGTTTTTTGACGTAGCGATTGTGCTCTCGCTTTCCCAGCGTGTGCAAGCTGCCCAGACCCACATGCTCGTTCACCCGCTCATCACCTATCCAATCCAGCCTAGCTGGTCTCAGATGTGCAGTGCAGAGAGTGTAACCGGCAGCAAAGCAGTGGTGCGGAGCGTTGGCGTGGCACTCGTGATCGTCGGGGTTGGGTGGAAGGAGGCTGGGCTCCTGGCCTCTAAGTAGCCCCTGATCGAAGCTGCGGAGTCGCTGTGCATGGCAGTCGTCGGAGCCGTAGACTCCTCTCATATGTCCAGAGAGTGTAACCGGCAGCAAAGCAGTGGTGCGGAGCGTTGGCGCGGCACTCGTGATCGTCGGGGTTGGGTGGAAGGAGGCTGGGCTCCTGGCCTCTAAGTAGCCCCTGATCGAAGCTGCGGAGTCGCTGTGCATGGCAGTCGTCGGAGCCGTAGACTCCTCTCATATGTCCAGAGAGTGTAACCGGCAGCAAAGCAGTGGTGCGGAGCGTTGGCGCGGCACTCGTGATCGTCGGGGTTGGGTGGAAGGAGGCTGGGCTCCTGGCCTCTAAGTAGCCCCTGATCGAAGCTGCGGAGTCGCTGTGCATGGCAGTCGTCGGAGCCGTAGACTCCTCTCATATGTCCAGAGAGTGTAACCGGCAGCAAAGCAGTGGTGCGGAGCGTTGGCGCGGCACTCGTGATCGTCGGGGTTGGGTGGAAGGAGGCTGGGCTCCTGGCCTCTAAGTAGCCCCTGATCGAAGCTGCGGAGTCGCTGTGCATGGCAGTCGTCGGAGCCGTAGACTCCTCTCATATGTCCAGAGAGTGTAACCGGCAGCAAAGCAGTGGTGCGGAGCGTTGGCGCGGCACTCGTGATCGTCGGGGTTGGGTGGAAGGAGGCTGGGCTCCTGGCCTCTAAGTAGCCCCTGATCGAAGCTGCGGAGTCGCTGTGCATGGCAGTCGTCGGAGCCGTAGACTCCTCTCATATGTCCAGAGAGTGTAACCGGCAGCAAAGCAGTGGTGCGGAGCGTTGGCGCGGCACTCGTGATCGTCGGGGTTGGGTGGAAGGAGGCTGGGCTCCTGGCCTCTAAGTAGCCCCTGATCGAAGCTGCGGAGTCGCTGTGCATGGCAGTCATCGGAGCCGTAGACTCCTCTCATATGTCCAGAGAGTGTAACCGGCAGCAAAGCAGTGGTGCGGAGCGTTGGCGCGGCACTCGTGATCGTCGGGGTTGGGTGGAAGGAGGCTGGGCTCCTGGCCTCTAAGTAGCCCCTGATCGAAGCTGCGGAGTCGCTGTGCATGGCAGTCGTCGGAGCCGTAGACTCCTCTCATATGTCCAGAGAGTGTAACTGGCAGCAAAGCAGTGGTGCGGAGCGTTGGCGCGGCACTCGTGATCGTCGGGGTTGGGTGGAAGGAGGCTGGGCTCCTGGCCTCTAAGTAGCCCCTGATCGAAGCTGCGGAGTCGCTGTGCATGGCAGTCGTCGGAGCCGTAGACTCCTCTCATATGTCCAGAGAGTGTAACCGGCAGCAAAGCAGTGGTGCGGAGCGTTGGCGCGGCACTCGTGATCGTCGGGGTTGGGTGGAAGGAGGCTGGGCTCCTGGCCTCTAAGTAGCCCCTGATCGAAGCTGCGGAGTCGCTGTGCATGGCAGTCGTCGGAGCCGTAGACTCCTCTCATATGTCCAGAGAGTGTAACCGGCAGCAAAGCAGTGGTGCGGAGCGTTGGCGCGGCACTCGTGATCGTCGGGGTTGGGTGGAAGGAGGCTGGGCTCCTGGCCTCTAAGTAGCCCCTGATCGAAGCTGCGGAGTCGCTGTGCATGGCAGTCGTCGGAGCCGTAGACTCCTCTCATATGTCCAGAGAGTGTAACCGGCAGCAAAGCAGTGGTGCGGAGCGTTGGCGCGGCACTCGTGATCGTCGGGGTTGGGTGGAAGGAGGCTGGGCTCCTGGCCTCTAAGTAGCCCCTGATCAAAGCTGCGGAGTCGCTGTGCATGGCAGTCATCGGAGCCGTAGACTCCTCTCATATGTCCAGAGAGTGTAACCGGCAGCAAAGCAGTGGTGCGGAGCGTTGGCGTGGCACTCGTGATCGTCGGGGTTGGGTGGAAGGAGGCTGGGCTCCTGGCCTCTAAGTAGCCCCTGATCGAAGCTGCGGAGTCGCTGTGCATGGCAGTCGTCGGAGCCGTAGACTCCTCTCATATGTCCAGAGAGTGTAACCGGCAGCAAAGCAGTGGTGCGGAGCGTTGGCGCGGCACTCGTGATCGTCGGGGTTGGGTGGAAGGAGGCTGGGCTCCTGGCCTCTAAGTAGCCCCTGATCGAAGCTGCGGAGTCGCTGTGCATGGCAGTCGTCGGAGCCGTAGACTCCTCTCATATGTCCAGAGAGTGTAACCGGCAGCAAAGCAGTGGTGCGGAGCGTTGGCGCGGCACTCGTGATCGTCGGGGTTGGGTGGAAGGAGGCTGGGCTCCTGGCCTCTAAGTAGCCCCTGATCGAAGCTGCGGAGTCGCTGTGCATGGCAGTCGTCGGAGCCGTAGACTCCTCTCATATGTCCAGAGAGTGTAACCGGCAGCAAAGCAGTGGTGCGGAGCGTTGGCACGGCACTCGTGATCGTCGGGGTTGGGTGGAAGGAGGCTGGGCTCCTGGCCTCTAAGTAGCCCCTGATCGAAGCTGCGGAGTCGCTGTGTATGGCAGTCGTCGGAGCCGTAGACTCCTCTCATATGTCCAGAGAGTGTAACCGGCAGCAAAGCAGTGGTGCGGAGCGTTGGCGCGGCACTCGTGATCGTCGGGGTTGGGTGGAAGGAGGCTGGGCTCCTGGCCTCTAAGTAGCCCCTGATCGAAGCTGCGGAGTCGCTGTGCATGGCAGTCGTCGGAGCCGTAGACTCCTCTCATATGTC
Organism: Ptycholaimellus sp. GST1_10; assembly: GCA_030248095.1. Classification (NCBI taxonomy): domain Eukaryota; kingdom Metazoa; phylum Nematoda; class Chromadorea; order Chromadorida; family Chromadoridae; genus Ptycholaimellus; species Ptycholaimellus sp. GST1_10. Next base: position 20,162 of record JASANA010009371.1, on the reverse strand, counting down.
CAGAGAGTGTAACCGGCAGCAAAGCAGTGGTGCGGAGCGTTGGCGCGGCACTCGTGATCGTCGGGGTTGGGTGGAAGGAGGCTGGGCTCCTGGCCTCTAAGTAGCCCCTGATCGAAGCTGCGGAGTCGCTGTGCATGGCAGTCGTCGGAGCCGTAGACTCCTCTCATATGTCCAGAGAGTGTAACCGGCAGCAAAGCAGTGGTGCGGAGCGTTGGCGCGGCACTCGTGATCGTCGGGGTTGGGTGGAAGGAGGCTGGGCTCCTGGCCTCTAAGTAGCCCCTGATCGAAGCTGCGGAGTCGCTGTGCATGGCAGTCGTCGGAGCCGTAGACTCCTCTCATATGTCCAGAGAGTGTAACCGGCAGCAAAGCAGTGGTGCGGAGCGTTGGCGCGGCACTCGTGATCGTCGGGGTTGGGTGGAAGGAGGCTGGGCTCCTGGCCTCTAAGTAGCCCCTGATCGAAGCTGCGGAGTCGCTGTGCATGGCAGTCGTCGGAGCCGTAGACTCCTCTCATATGTCCAGAGAGTGTAACCGGCAGCAAAGCAGTGGTGCGGAGCGTTGGCGCGGCACTCGTGATCGTCGGGGTTGGGTGGAAGGAGGCTGGGCTCCTGGCCTCTAAGTAGCCCCTGATCGAAGCTGCGGAGTCGCTGTGCATGGCAGTCGTCGGAGCCGTAGACTCCTCTCATATGTCCAGAGAGTGTAACCGGCAGCAAAGCAGTGGTGCGGAGCGTTGGCGCGGCACTCGTGATCGTCGGGGTTGGGTGGAAGGAGGCTGGGCTCCTGGCCTCTAAGTAGCCCCTGATCGAAGCTGCGGAGTCGCTGTGCATGGCAGTCGTCGGAGCCGTAGACTCCTCTCATATGTCCAGAGAGTGTAACCGGCAGCAAAGCAGTGGTGCGGAGCGTTGGCGCGGCACTCGTGATCGTCGGGGTTGGGTGGAAGGAGGCTGGGCTCCTGGCCTCTAAGTAGCCCCTGATCGAAGCTGCGGAGTCGCTGTGCATGGCAGTCGTCGGAGCCGTAGACTCCTCTCATATGTCCAGAGAGTGTAACCGGCAGCAAAGCAGTGGTGCGGAGCGTTGGCGCGGCACTCGTGATCGTCGGGGTTGGGTGGAAGGAGGCTGGGCTCCTGGCCTCTAAGTAGCCCCTGATCGAAGCTGCGGAGTCGCTGTGCATGGCAGTCGTCGGAGCCGTAGACTCCTCTCATATGTCCAGAGAGTGTAACCGGCAGCAAAGCAGTGGTGCGGAGCGTTGGCGCGGCACTCGTGATCGTCGGGGTTGGGTGGAAGGAGGCTGGGCTCCTGGCCTCTAAGTAGCCCCTGATCGAAGCTGCGGAGTCGCTGTGCATGGCAGTCGTCGGAGCCGTAGACTCCTCTCATATGTCCAGAGAGTGTAACCGGCAGCAAAGCAGTGGTGCGGAGCGTTGGCGCGGCACTCGTGATCGTCGGGGTTGGGTGGAAGGAGGCTGGGCTCCTGGCCTCTAAGTAGCCCCTGATCGAAGCTGCGGAGTCGCTGTGCATGGCAGTCGTCGGAGCCGTAGACTCCTCTCATATGTCCAGAGAGTGTAACCGGCAGCAAAGCAGTGGTGCGGAGCGTTGGCGCGGCACTCGTGATCGTCGGGGTTGGGTGGAAGGAGGCTGGGCTCCTGGCCTCTAAGTAGCCCCTGATCGAAGCTGCGGAGTCGCTGTGCATGGCAGTCGTCGGAGCCGTAGACTCCTCTCATATGTCCAGAGAGTGTAACCGGCAGCAAAGCAGTGGTGCGGAGCGTTGGCGCGGCACTCGTGATCGTCGGGGTTGGGTGGAAGGAGGCTGGGCTCCTGGCCTCTAAGTAGCCCCTGATCGAAGCTGCGGAGTCGCTGTGCATGGCAGTCGTCGGAGCCGTAGACTCCTCTCATATGTCCAGAGAGTGTAACCGGCAGCAAAGCAGTGGTGCGGAGCGTTGGCGCGGCACTCGTGATCGTCGGGGTTGGGTGGAAGGAGGCTGGGCTCCTGGCCTCTAAGTAGCCCCTGATCGAAGCTGCGGAGTCGCTGTGCATGGCAGTCGTCGGAGCCGTAGACTCCTCTCATATGTCCAGAGAGTGTAACCGGCAGCAAAGCAGTGGTGCGGAGCGTTGGCGCGGCACTCGTGATCGTCGGGGTTGGGTGGAAGGAGGCTGGGCTCCTGGCCTCTAAGTAGCCCCTGATCGAAGCTGCGGAGTCGCTGTGCATGGCAGTCGTCGGAGCCGTAGACTCCTCTCATATGTCCAGAGAGTGTAACCGGCAGCAAAGCAGTGGTGCGGAGCGTTGGCGCGGCACTCGTGATCGTCGGGGTTGGGTGGAAGGAGGCTGGGCTCCTGGCCTCTAAGTAGCCCCTGATCGAAGCTGCGGAGTCGCTGTGCATGGCAGTCGTCGGAGCCGTAGACTCCTCTCATATGTCCAGAGAGTGTAACCGGCAGCAAAGCAGTGGTGCGGAGCGTTGGCGCGGCACTCGTGATCGTCGGGGTTGGGTGGAAGGAGGCTGGGCTCCTGGCCTCTAAGTAGCCCCTGATCGAAGCTGCGGAGTCGCTGTGCATGGCAGTCGTCGGAGCCGTAGACTCCTCTCATATGTCCAGAGAGTGTAACCGGCAGCAAAGCAGTGGTGCGGAGCGTTGGCGCGGCACTCGTGATCGTCGGGGTTGGGTGGAAGGAGGCTGGGCTCCTGGCCTCTAAGTAGCCCCTGATCGAAGCTGCGGAGTCGCTGTGCATGGCAGTCGTCGGAGCCGTAGACTCCTCTCATATGTCCAGAGAGTGTAACCGGCAGCAAAGCAGTGGTGCGGAGCGTTGGCGCGGCACTCGTGATCGTCGGGGTTGGGTGGAAGGAGGCTGGGCTCCTGGCCTCTAAGTAGCCCCTGATCGAAGCTGCGGAGTCGCTGTGCATGGCAGTCGTCGGAGCCGTAGACATTGGAGGCGTCCAGGAAGGCCGTCACCTGGTTCTGCTGCTCACGGTAGCCTCAAGGACGGTCAGGGGCTCACAGGGGAGGGGACGAAGGATGGACGATAGAGGATGGAGGATGGAACCGAGATGAAGTTGCCCGACAAGGGAGCGAGCAAAGTGAAGACAGCGAGGCAGCCCTTCTGAGGTGCGGGGCGGGAAGACGGGGTCGTCGCCCGGCACTGGGATGGGGAAGCAGTTGGAGCTCACTGATTGGCCCGAATCGCAGCGCTCACAATCCAGCGCCTCCCCGTCACTCCCTTCACTCACTACCTCTGCCTCCAGTATATGAAAGGCAATTAGAGAACCGATGGAGACAGGAGTAAGGGCGAGGTCATGGTCCAGAAACTGGCCTGAAACATGGTTCACATGTCTTTTCTCAAAGCCTAAAAGATGAACTAACCCCATTGCATGAGGAAGTGGTTGAATCGGATGTGGTCATGGCTTCTTGGAAGGCTGTGCACGACGTTGGACACCAGGCGGGGACTGGGCAAGGGTCGGCTGGTGATGGATGCATTTCTGGGTGCATTGAAGTCTGAAAAGACAGAAGTGATGATTGGATGTAGGTAGAGAGGGTAGGTAGGTGTACTGTCAGCGTAGACGGGAGGCAGGAGGCGTCGGAAAGGTCGGGCACTGCTGCCGAACTGGGGGTAGCGTAGGTTGTTGCACCAGCCGTCCATGGAGCGGAAGCGGGCGGCCTCATCGCAGGGCCAGGCACGCCCATGACACTCGCCCTCTGCCGCCGCAAAGGACTGCACCCTTCCATCCTTTCTCACCCTCCACTACTCTTCCGGGCCAAGGAGGAAGGCCACGGTGACTTGCGAGACGTCCACCAAAGGAAGCAGCTCCTGCAGGCGGGACTGCGGCAGGTCGCCCAGGCCCAGCTCCCCTGCCCTGCCATAGGCACACTCCCATTTCACCCCATATTTCCCCCGATGAGGCAGAAAAGGTGGCAAACGAAGAGAAGAAGATGCGACTGGCCTCCATGAGGAGGTTGGCGATGGCGGCTATGCGCAGGGACTGGGCGTTGGGACGGACGAGCTTGCTGTGAAAGGCCACGGCGCTCATCTCCGACTTCAGGCCTCCTCCGCTGGCGCCCTCTGTCTTCTGCACTCCACTTCGTCCCTGCCTAAGGGAATGGAAGGAGGGAGAGGAGGACATGAGCCTGGTACTCGGCGAAACTGCGTCGCCCCAGCTCCAAGGCCTTGCGAACGATGGAGGGAGAGATGGCCAGCTCTGGACGCGGCTCCGCTGCAATGCTCTTGACCTTGAGTTCTAATTGGAGATAGAGTGGTGTGAGTGATGGGAGGGACGATCGAGCCAGGCGCTGAGGTCGGGGCCAGGCGGGAGGGACTCGCAGTGGACGGCGGCGTTGTCGAACTCGTCCACCGCCTCCAAGGCCGATGGCTGGGCTCCGCCTGAGCAGAGCAACTGGCTCAGTCTCGTCTTACGGATTTCCATCAGCTGCTCTGCAATTTGATGCGTATTCAAGCACTGGGAGTATTTCTTTGAAAATTGCTCACCAGTAGTGAAAGCGGAGGGATGATGGTAGTTTTCGTACCAGAAACGGTCGGAAGCTTTCAGGTCCTGTCAAGCTTGATTGATCAAAATATATTTGGAAAATCGCTGGCACCTGGAACATGGCGGAGACAATGCAGGCGAAGGTTGTGCCTACTAAGGCTCCCTTGGCCAACGGCTCTGCTAAACCACCTGCCAGCAGCTCCACATCCTCCACGTTCCTGCAACACCCCACTCTCTTACTCCAGCACCAATCACCAACCTCTTCCTACGCATAGACGCGGCGCAGCTTTGCCACATTGGTCGAGGATATCCCAACTACACTCTGCAGCTCTTCAAAACTCCTGGGCACCTTAAACTTCACCCTGCCTACAAATGAAGAGGTGGATAGGAATAGGCGACTGGAATTTGGCAGGCATGGCGCCAATGAAGGTAGGGAGCAACTCCGATGTCTCTATGCCGGTGCAGAAGCCAGGCGCCGAACAAACTCCCTCCATCCAGCCTCCTGCATCCTCTTCTGCCTTCTCATCCCACCCTCCGCCTAGATGGTTCTCATACGCTCGCAGTAGTTGCAGGTCCAGGCTCTCATTGATATGGAGGCCAAGCTTGAGCGGGGACTGGAGAAGCATGTCGTCGAGGAGTCTAAACTGGGCTTTAAGATTGTTGGGAGGAAGGTAGAGATGGACACCGCTGTATGTTGGCCGGTGCTAGGGTGGCAGTGCGCCAGTAGCTGCTGCCTGCTAGCATGCTCAGCAGAGCCTCCAGAGCCACGGCAGCTCCTTGAGTTAAAGAAATGAATGGCTGGCGGTGAAGATGTGTAGATGGGGAATGCCTTCGGTGGGGCCTGGAAGGGCAGAGAGGTCGTAGGAGTTCACAAAGCTCTCACCCGGCATCAACCCCAACCTGCTCCCATCCTCTCACTCTCGCTCCCACTCCTCACATTGTTAGGCTAACTGTCTGACGGCGTTTTGGCCGAGAAGCAGGGGCAGGAACTCGTTGTAGGTGATGTGCTGCAGCATGGCGATCACCAGTCGCCTGCTCTCCTCAAAAAGGAGATTGTGAATGTAGAGGAAGAGAAATGGGAGAAGAGTGAGACTTGGAAGAGATGTTCGTCGTCCCAGTGAGGATTGATTGTGGAGAGCTGGCGAGCAATGCGATTGTGCTGCCGCAGCCAGACCACGGCCAGCGCCCCTGACTCCGAGAAGAGATTCACATCTTCGTTTCCTCCAGAGCACAAGTGTTGCCCTCAGGCATTCATCCCCAATCTCCAACCAAAAGCATAGCAGTGTCCATCAAAGCAGGGCAACTGGGCGTCCTTGATGGGAAACTCGGAGCCTTCCAGTCCTTCGCTGCGCAGCAGGCCGCCCTGGCCTTGGCGAAGGCTATCCTGCTTCTCCTGAGTGGGGAGAGTTGGGTGATGAATGAGTAGGTAGGAGGGAGGGAGGATAGGTTGGACGGAGTATGAGCCGTAGAGGAAGGAAGCGTCGAGGAAGGCGGTGGCGAGGTTGGCGGGACTGCGATGGCCCAGGCGGCAGTCGGGTGCCAAGCCCGCAGCGAGGCGAGTGTAGGAGCTGCTGCAGTCCTCGTCCTCACATCCACTAGTCATCATTTACCTCTTTCATTCTCAGCTACACTATCCAACGCTGCTGAGGAAGTCCAAGCAGAAGCTGTGCCGTGGCTGCTGCTTGCAGTTGTAGCACTGCGCCCCATCTTCAGCCAGCCAGATGGGAGGGGAAGAATTAGGCAGTGTAGAGAGAGAACCTTTGGTCTGAAGGAACTGGAAGAGGTCGGTGTAGAGGAGTCTAGCCCAGGCGGGGAAGACACGACTCACGTGTGTCTCCCTCTGCACCACCTGTACTCTCCCTTGTCCTGCTGTAGGTGAAATAGCAAAACGGTTAAGGACAGAGTGGGGCTGGAATAGGGTAGCGGTGAGAGGAGGTGGCGGTAGGTGGGTGTAGGGCTGTGCAAGGCCGTCGCTGAAGGCGGGTGGAAGGAGGAAGCGAAGGTTGGTGGCGGCGGAGCCAAGCCAGGGCAGGCGAAGGTTGTTGCAGCGGGCGGCGGGGTGTCGATAGCGACTGGCCACGCAGAGCAGACGACTGCTCAGGCTGGGACAGCGGGCCGCCAGCGCCGCGTTCGCCTCACTCCGCACGCTGGCCAACGTCGCGTGGGTCAAAGCACCGCCGTGCCGCATGACAAGCCATCTGCCTTCCTCATGGGGGGACACACCGGAGGGCCAGGAGCTTTTCATGCTCCGAGCGAAGGAGAGTATGAACCGAATGACGGAGAGGATGAATTCAGCGGTGTCGACGAAATTGGCCAGGTCCTTGGGAAGGGCAGGGCCGGCCAGGGCGGCGCATAGGACTCCGTCGCTACGGCCTAAACCCTACTCCTAAAGCAGGGAAAGCAGGGAGGCAAAGAAGACTAGGCAAACAGGTAGAGGCAGCGGCATTCTGGCTGTTGGATGAGGTTGAAGCTTGAGCAAATGCTCCGTTCAGGGAGCGCTCAAGAGCCTCTTGAACTCTCCTGCAATCCGTCAGAGTAGACAGAAGAAGGGTGAAGGTAGAATGAGAGGGAGAGACAGGTCAACGGTCTGTGCTGGGATGTGGAGAGGGTGGATATGGGTCTGGCGAGCTGCAAGGATGGCGGCGTCGAAAACGGCATTGGCCAGTTCCCGACCTTCCACGCATTGTAGCAGGAGAAAGGACAGCCAGAGCATTGCCTACTGGACTCTTGCTTGCAGTGGACTAAAATTCCATCAAGAGAACACACTTGTTGTGTCTACTGTCCATAGAACCAGCTATACTTTACGACTCATTACATTTTGTTTCTTTGCGTAATGCTCCTTGCAATAAAATTGCAATATTTGACTTGTTCACAATGGTTATTATTGATCTACATCATTTGGATTCGGTGTTGAAAATAAATAAAATTTTATTTTTGAAAGGGTGATTTGTTTCCCCCCTTATTAAGAATAATCGTCAATTTGATTTGTAAAGTTTATCCGAAATTTTTTATGATAAACAAATGTTGCTCAAATATACAAGTACATTACCCTACTTGACCAACAAGGTATTCTCGGCTATCGCCAAGATGCGCGGCCTTTTTCCAAGTAATAAGCTCAGGCTACGTTGCTAAATTTTGAAAGTGCTATGCCTTCTAATCCAAGAATACGATTGACCATGAAAACCAGTGAATTTATGCTTGTTCAAATTGTTTTAATTTTTGCTTGATCAAATTTTTGGAAACATCAGGAATTTAGGTTATTAATAAATCAACAAATAACAAATATTTCGCCAATTCCTTTTTACAGCTTCACCTAGACACCCAGATGGATCTTCTTGCCACACTTCAGCAATATTTATTGAAAAACCATGAATTTATGCTTGTTCAAATTCTTGCAACATCAAGATTTTTGGTGTTTTGGCCATACATCAAAATAAAATAAATATTCTTTGTAAACATTTTTAACAGCTTCAAAATACCGCCTCAACACACGTACCTGCCAAAATTGAGCTGATTTTAGTAAAAAACCAGGGACTTATGGATGTTCGAATTTTTGAAACATCAAGATTTAGGGTTTTTCGCTATAAATCAAGAAATAATAAATTTTTCAAAAAGCCCTTTTCTCAACTTCAAGATATCACCATGGCAGACGTACATGCCAAAATTCAACTGATTTCATTAAAAAACCATGGATTTATGGATGTTCAAATTTTTGAAACATCAAGATTTTAGGTTTTTGGTCATAAATCGGTAAATAATGAATATTTCGGGAATTCCTTTTGCCAGCTTCAAGAAATCACCACGACGGACGTATCTGCCAAAAATCAGCTTATTTCATTGAAAACCCAGCGATTTATGATTTTTGGTGCTTTGAAACATCAAAAATTTGGGTTTTGGGCGAAAAACGCAAAATTACGTCAAGCGCAAAAAATGGCCTGGAGATACCACCCAGTCGGACCTTCATGCAAAAAATTAGCCAATTTCGTTGAAAAACCGCGGAGTACGGGCCCCGGAAAGACACATATATATATATACTAGTAATATGAGTCAGTGGCCGCGCTTCGCGCGGCCACCTTAAGTTGAAGTTTAAGTTAAAGTTACACAACCAATTGCATCCCTTAAAATCTTCCTTAAACATATTGACCTTTCAGAAAAATGATATAATAAGATTTATTCACAGTTGAAAACTCAATTTGAGGACAATAAGATGGCCACGTTTTTAAAAGCATCTTTAGTCTAAGCAGCTCTAAGAACTCAAAAACTTGATGCATGGAATCTCTCTAGGTCAACGAACGTAACACTGACTGGATTTGTGGTGACTTAACTTTGCCTTGAAGAATTATTTGATTTATCCCAAAAACATCAGACTCCTGGGTGGGCAAGAAATCGAAAAATTGGCATCACTCAATCCATTTTTTTCCAAATATTTTACTGAAAACTTTGAAAATTAAACAATGGATTTTGAGTAGAATTGTTGAAGCTTTAATTTAAAAAAAAGTCCGACAAAGAAAGTTAAAAAATGGAGGAGCTATGAAGTTTTGAAGTCAAAAAAAGCCCAAAAATGCCAAAAATGCGCACGTTTTCGATTTTTTCATATTTTCAACATTACCCATGCACAGCGCGCCCCAAAAATTATTAAATAATTTCTCAATACCGATACGTAGAGCTATCATATGCCAGGATAAGTCAAGAATCCAGGTGGCGCCGAGGCACCCCCAAAAATGGCATCACGCGTATTATATAAGATATGCGGACAGACGGACGCAAAAATGGGGTAACTGCTTAAGCTGGCCTTGGCCGCCCGCCGCTTCGGGCAGGGCGCCAGAGCTCCTCCGGCCTCCGGGCACGGGTGCTACGGCCCCTACGCTTCGCCTAGCATGCTTCGCATGCTAGGCTACGCTCCGGGGCCTCCGCACCCATGCCCTCCGGCCTCCGGAGCTCTGACTGCCCTGCCCTCCGCGGCAGGCGGCCTTCGGCCGCGCAAAAATGGTTTTTATGCTTGGTAGTGAGCCTAATCCAAATGCACGGGCAATGTCCTTTTGAATGATTTCAGTTGAGTGGTGGCGGGAGAATTGAGGGATAATGAAAGACTGAAATGAAAACAGACATGTGGTAAAAGCGAGGCCTGAAGTGAATCCATGAATTGCTCAAAAAAAGAGGCCCGCATTTTGAAATCGCTATTTGAACTGCATAGATAGGGTATGGTCGAAACTTCTAAATGATGGGCACAGGTGGGCATGATTGTTATAGACGGTAAAATCTCCGCCGCTAGACCTCCTCTCGTTTTAAAAATAAGCAGGATTGAAACACTTTTCCACTGAATGGCGAGATACTGGGTTATCTTTATTTGGTATCATCAGCAAGTCAAAGCTAATCAATTTCTTGCTCCTTGATTTGGAATCGCCCATCGAGTAGCTTAGAAGTAGGAAAAAGTAGTGCTCGGCTCGGACAGATGGTTACAAACTATGGTTTTTAATTTTGACTGTTCATTAATATTTTACTTTTGATTTTTTGAATTTTCCCTATCATTTGTCGTTGTCGAATTGTTTCCATTTTTAGTAATTTCATGTAACTTTTGGTCAATGTAGTGATGTTGCTTTCATTGAAAAAATCATTGATTGAAGCTAAAGAAGGTTGAGTGGGTTGGGAGGTTGGCTGGAATTGGGAAGGCTGGCGGGGCAAAAGTTGATGGGAAATGAGTTTCTTGAGCTGCGGCGATAAGCTGCTGAGCTCTTCGCCATTTCCTCCGCTTCCTGCTTTTGTGGAAGAGAAAAAGCGGGAGGCGTGTGCGATAATGGCCAACCTACTTACTCTACCCCGCCTTGCCTCCCACCCCGCAAGTGCTTCTCCATTTAATTTTCCCCTGCACCGTTTCCCCTCCCCGAACTTCCTTCCCGTCCCAGCCCTCGTAGCCCTTCCCCTTCGCTTCCAGGCCCCAGCCACCTAGCCTCCAAGGCCCAAGAATTTAGCTGCCCCTCTTCCCTTCGCCGCTCCCCTAAACCCTCTTTCTTCTCTACCACAACCCTGGCTCCCTGCCCACTCACTCTCTGCATATTCTTATCTTACATATGTTTCTATGCGTACTCTTCCTCGGGCTTCCCTACCCGCCTAGCTGATCGATTGGCTAATCGAGTTTTTTCTACTGGTCTCGAAGGCTACCCTTTCATTACCAAGCCGCCTACAAGCCATCTAATTGACAAACCTGGATGAGGATTCCTTCCTGTTTTGCGTCTAGGTGTGGTTTCCTGTGAAAAAGAAGAAAAGTGCTCTGCGCTGCCCTTGAATAATAAAGTGTTCCGTTGAAGTGAAGTGGGGGATGGGGTGATGGGGGTTGGGGGCTGCCGAGTGAGAGGAGTGCGAGCTAATTGACTTCAAGCTCTAGCAAAGGCGAGTTGAGCAATTGCATAATTGCTGAGTTCCCAACGGCGGAGGAGTGAGGGGGGGGGGCAGAGAAGAGGAGTTGGGCGGGAGGGAGGTGAGAGAGACGTGGGGCTGATTCTCGAGGAAGCTGCTCGGGGATTCCCCTGAGTATCCTGGTGGGCCGAGCGAGGCTCAAAATTGAAAGCAACACCCCCTTACACCCCCCCCCCCCTTTTCCGGGGATGTCAAATAACGCCCCGTATCAGCAAACGTTGTTTTTCCCTTTCCTGTTTTTCACATAAATTGGCAGGCGCATTTTTTGACAAGAATGCAGCAGTCATCAATCAGCCTTCCGCGAAGGAAATTCAGCCTTTCATGTTTATTAAAAGACTGAGTTGGGTTTTGTGAGCTAACGATCATTTCAGAAAACAGCTCAATGGAAGATAGTCGCTTTTACGAGACCTATCACTATGCGCACATTGTTATTGCCACTTCACTTTCCACTATTGGACTCCTACTCAATCCGATTTTGGTTAGACTTTGTTTCAATTTGTTTCAATGGGGCTAAAGCAGAGTGGCTATATAATAATCAGGTGATGTGTTTGCTGCACCAGCGGATGAGAAGTCCAACCAACAACTTCCTGGCAGCTATTGCGGTATGCCAGGTAAGAAAATGAGTTAGGAGTTAGTCTGGTGGGAGCGGGTTTGTGGGGTTGAAGACGTTGCTGCTGGGTGTGTATCTGAGCTATCTGGTGGGGCTGGAGCTGTGGCCGGAAGACGCGGAGTGCTGGCTGCGCAAGTTCACCAAAGCATCGGCCTTCATCGCCCTCCTGCACGCGGACGCGAGCATCTTCCTTCGCTCTGCTACGTGGAGCCTAGAGGAGAGGAGCCTCAGACCGCCCAGAGGATGCTGATTGAGGCTGTGGCTGTCGGTGGTGATGGCGGGGTATCGCGTGCGCGCGGTTTGCCGTCCACTGGCCAGCGTGCGTCCGGTGTCGGAGCACCTGCGCCTCTGCTACTACCTCATTGCCGCCACTCTCCTCGCCTGCGCCCTCGCCTCTGCCCCCGTATTTGCCATCAATGGTTTGCAAGGAGACAGGAAGACAGGACTCAGGGAGACCAGCAAGCAAAGTTGAAGGGATAGCAGAGTTTACGCTTGGCAATGCCTCCAATTTTAGCCAATGCCCGCCAGTCATCTACACCGTGGACTTCTCATACTTTGGTTCGCAAGCTGCTTTTATACGAAAGATAGAGCAGAACTTGATTGCAGCGTTGGAACATGATGGCCTGTTAGTGCGAATCTCGCACTGGGTCAACGGCATTCTTTTCAAACTCCTTCCTTGCATCCTCCTAATATTGTTCCTCAGCAGCCTGATTCGATATCTCTACAAGTACAAGGCTTATCGACAGGTTCTTCGTTTTCACAAGCAGCAGAAAGTGGACATTCTGATAGCAGGTGGTGTTGCGCTTAAACAGTCGGCAGAATGCGGTGTCAGTTACACCGTCCACCTATCTGCTGACGGTCATTCTAGTCCTCACAGCCGCTCTGGAGTTGCCCATCGTAACCTACTCCATCACCGCCGCCGTGTTGCCCAAAGGACAGGTATCTTTCCCCATCCACAGCCACATTACAGCCAGCTAATTGGAGGAAGCCTACCGAAATGTGGGCGATCTCCTGGACGACCTGAGTCTGCTATCCGCACTGCTCACCTTCCCGCTCTATTGCCTCTCCTGCAGAGACTTCCGACACACCGCTTGCAACCTCCTCATCCCCACCTCCATTGCCCACACCCACTTCAAGTGACCTCATCCCCTCTGCGTCTTCTCTTCCCCTATCCTCTCACCACTAATCGATCAATTATCAAGGCTTGTTACGTATGCAATGCGCTGGTCAGAATGTCACCCTTCACTTGCTGCTGAGATTTGGCAACTGGGGCCAAATACTAATCCCTCGTTTTAAAACGAATTTCACGCTGATTTCTACAGTATTCGTAGAGATGAAGTTTTTCCGGACTGTAAACGTAAATTTAAACGCTTTTTATGATTGGTTCTGTGAACAATAATTAATTCGTAGAATTAATTTTGTGCTGTGATTTTCGACGATTGCGTTAAAAGCCAACTCACTCCCGACTTCGTACTGGTTGAAGGAAAGCTTGTCAATACGGCAATATCTGGGAACATGTGAGGTGCATTACCAGAATCGGTCAAGCAAGCTGAATATTAAATGAAATCCGAAAATTTCAACTCTATGGGAACTAGGTGATTGGTGGTATTTAGCGGAACAAGACCAGAGAGAATGGTGATTAGTGGAACCGGAGCAATTATAAATGGTTACATGATATGTTGATGTTTCTTTCTTCATAAATGGTGGGAGCAAAGGTGAAGCCGGGATAGCCTGAAGTCATTTACATGGGAGTTGGCTAAACATTTGGCGCAGTTGACCTGTGCGTAGATTCCAGCTTTCCCTGATTGAAATAGTGTTGCTCCATCGCATTTTCCTAAGCGCCGGTAGCATAGCATATGTGCGTGTCTTCGTTGAAACAATGGTCTTCCATTGCCTTCTCCCAGAACGGGGTGTCTGCAAGGTTCAAAAATCATCTGGAAGTGTGCTTTAGCGGAGCATAGATGATTATGGCCTATGGTGGGGGATTGTCGCAAATGAAAATCGTTTGTAAAAATATGCTTTTGTTCAAGAGATATGGCCAATATTGTTTTAAAGGGTCAAAATATTTTCGCGAATTTTCAAATACTTGCATTTTATTTTGGGGCGCTCCGGAAAAAGCCACTGATGTTGGAAGCACAAAATGTGCACATACGATCCCCCGTTCACCGCGTTAAAACAGTGCTCCTCCATCGTTGCTTCCCATGACGGCATGCGGTACACCTTAAATTACACGATCGGTGAATTTGATTGCGAAAATTTAAGTTATTCGTAACATCTAAATGTGCTCACTCACTCACTATTCAGGAACGGTTCCCCACTGTTCCCACTGTTCAGTGTTCCGATAAAGCCAGCATTGTGCAAAGGGAAGAAGACCTGAGATCCTGCGGCAGGCGGAGGTGTTGATTGTGCTGGCTGCTGCTGCTGGCTTTCTCGCCCGCCTCCCAACCCTGCATCAATTGTGTGAGGTGATGCACTGGATGTTGTGATTACATTTCTTCTGTCTCTCCTCCGCACCATTCCTCCACTGCGCTTTCACTTCACTCTATGCTCATGGGATAAAGAAGCCAGCTATTGCTCAAGCCCTGACCAACCCCAACCTCACACATCTAAATGTGCTCACTCACTATTCAGGAACGGTTCCCCACTGTTCCCACTGTTCAGTGTTCCGATAAAGCCAGCATTGTGCAAAGGGAAGAAGACCTGAGATCCTGCGGCAGGCGGAGGTGTTGATTGTGCTGGCTGCTGCTGCTGGCTTTCTCGCCCGCCTCCCAACCCTGCATCAATTGTGTGAGGTTATGCACTGGATGTTGTGATTACATTTCTTCTGTCTCTCCTCCGCACCATTCCTCCACTGCACTTTCACTTCACTCTATGCTCATGGGATAAAGAAGCCAGCTATTGCTCAAGCCCTGACCAACCCCAACCTCACACATCTAAATGTGCTCACTCACTATTCAGGAACGGTTCCCCACTGTTCCCACTGTTCAGTGTTCCGATAAAGCCAGCATTGTGCAAAGGGAAGAAGACCTGAGATCCTGCGGCAGGCGGAGGTGTTGATTGTGCTGGCTGCTGCTGCTGGCTTTCTCGCCCGCCTCCCAACCCTGCATCAATTGTGTGAGGTGATGCACTGGATGTTGTGATTACATTTCTTCTGTCTCTCCTCCGCACCATTCCTCCACTGCGCTTTCACTTCACTCTATGCTCATGGGATAAAGAAGCCAGCTATTGCTCAAGCCCTGACCAACCCCAACCCCACAGTTGCATTCCATTGCAACAGGCTGAAACACTGCGCAGTTTACCCAAACGGTGGTAGACGAGGATGAGGGCGTAGGAGCCTCCTTCCACAGGATTCCAGCAATGCGTTTCCATGGTTTCTGCCCATGATGTCAATCGGTAGACCTGAAACAATGAGAAGATTCTGCCCTCCGTACGCTTTTGCGCTCACCAACGGCATAAAGGTGAACTTGGTAGAGATCATCCAATTGCCACCAGGTCCCATCCGCCTGCTTCGCGATGGCATAGGCGTGGCCGTAGTCCGTCACTTTCGCTACCAGCACCGCTGTAAGCTCCTACTCCTTCGCCAGCCCGTCCGCCATCACATCCCTGCTCTTCTTTTAGTTGTCGTCAGGAAAAATGAAAAAAAATCAACTGTTAACCCTTCAACTTTCAGGTGCTCTTCGAAGGTGATGGAGCTGTCTCGGAAGACAGTAATGCCTGTGTCCTCCCTGAAGATGCGAACGACGTTGATGAAGAGGATGTTGGGCGTCTCCTGGATTTTGTCCCCGTTGAGGCCGTTTCGTACGGCCTCCAGCAGCACCGTCGTGCCTTCTTCCACCTAGCAGTAACTAGCTATATTGCTAACAGCCCCAAAGACCATGTAAATACCTCAACAAGGAGATCGAGCAACAAACTTTTGGCTTTTGCTTTCCATTTTCCAAAAAATACAAATTACTTAAATGTAATTCTCTCGAAAATTAATTCTATTGTTCTCTTAGCTATTTTTGAAAATTTCGTATTGTGTGAAACAAAAGGTTTGCAGATTGATTAAATGATTAAGACTCGGTTTTTGGTAGGAACACGAATCCTACAAGGGGGGCCGGACTTAAATTTTTTGATCCCACTTTTTTATTACAGATTCTGATTTTCCATGCAATTTTAGGTAACTTCACCAAGTTTGGGCGAAAAATACGCAAAAATGGGCTTGCTACAGCTCCAAACGTAAAGGGAGGTCGAAAAATTGCCAAAATTTGAGTTTCATTGAGTTGAAGTCAAAAAACGGGCCATTTCGCTACGTTTTTTGCTCAAAATCCCAGCTTTATGGGTATCAATCGAAAGCTAACAATCTCCCCGAACTCACTGTGCCCTCAGTTTTGAGTGAAATCGCCCTTGTTTTGAAAAATAGCTCATTAACTCTTTAATGATCAAAATTTCAGTTTTATATTTTTTTCGGAAAATCATCATTTTTGGATACTGAACATGCGCTATTCGCAAAAATGACTAGTTTTTTCGAACTTTTCACAAAATTTTGGTCTAGAAACCGCTGTAAAAACTTGCAAAAGGGGGTGAGCCAAATGAACTACAGGCACTTTTCAAAGCCCTGATACAGAATGGCCCTATGTTATAACATAGGGCACTTTGGCAATGGTGAAATTTTGGCACTAAAAAACTTCCTGTTCCTCTAATTCACCATATTTCTCAATTTCCTTTTGGGACTAGCTTTCACTGAGCCTTTTGCAAGTATCTACCAAGAGAAATGAATAGGTCTTCAACATATTTCTTGAATAATGATCCAATGTATGAGGACAAGTCCAAAATTTGTCCTATGCTATAGCATGGGCCAAATATGACCAAAAAATTTTTGGTCTCGAATTTTGATTCCAGTGGCCTAAATCGATACGCCAGCCTCAAGTACACCCGAAAATATCATTTTTATGCTCAATTTTGCTGTATTTTGAAAATTGATTTTTTTGGGTTTTTCTGAACACCTCAGCTTCAAATTGGGAAAAAATCGGAAATTTGATTTTTCAAAATACAGCAAAATTGAGCATAAAAATGATATTTTTGGGTGTACTTGAGGCTGGCGTATCGATTTAGGCCACTGAAATCAAAATTCAAGACCAACAAGTATATGGCGCAAAGCGCAATAGGTGACCGCGGAGCACTTAGTTCTGTGGTTTCTCCACCATTTTCAAAAGTAAGCACAGATTTGGAATTGCTATATACGACTTGTGAACAAAAAAACTCAAGTGTTCTGTTCAATTATCAGCCGTTCAGCTGCTACTAATTATTGATGCTATTGTCATGCGCGAAAGTTTGTCACTCAAGAGGGAAAGTCTGTGGTTTCTCAACCATTTTCAAAAGTAAGCACAGATTTGGAATTGCTATATACGACTAGTGAACAAAAAAACTCAAGTGTTCTGTTCAATTATCAGCCGTTCAGCTGCTACTAATTATTGATGCTTTTGTTATGCGCAAAAGTTTGTCACTCAAGAGGAAAAGTCTGTGGTTTCTCAACCATTTTCAAAAGTAAGCACAGATTTGGAATCGTTATATACGACTTGTGGACAAAAAAACTCAAGTGTTCTGTTCAATTATCAGCCGTTCAACTGCTACTAATTATTGATGCTATTGTCATGCACAAAAGTTTGTCACTCAAGAGGGAAAGTCTGTGGTTTCTCAACCATTTTCAAAAGTAAGCACAGATTTGGAATTGCTATATACGACTTGTGAACAAAAAAACTCAAGTGTTCTGTTCAATTATCAGCCGTTCAGCTGCTACTAATTATTGATGCTATTGTCATGCTCGAAAGTTTGTCACTCAAGAGGGAAAGTCTGTGGTTTCTCAACCATTTTCAAAAGTAAGCACAGATTTGGAATTGCTATATACGACTAGTGAACAAAAAAACTCAAGTGTTCTGTTCAATTATCAGCCGTTCAGCTGCTACTAATTATTGATGCTTTTGTTATGCGCAAAAGTTTGTCACTCAAGAGGAAAAGTCTGTGGTTTCTCAACCATTTTCAAAAGTAAGCACAGATTTGGAATCGTTATATACGACTTGTGAACAAAAAAACTCAAGTTGTTGGTGCAATTCTCAAGATTACAGTAGCTACATCGCAAAAACTGTATATTGCAATGTTAAAACCTTTTTACCCAAATAAGTAAGGTTTCAAATGCTCGGAAACCGGGTCTACCCCTCCAGATCTTCCTAAAATTGCATTACCTTTCAGGAAAAAAAAAGTTTGTCCCAATCCGTTGAGAATTCGCCCGTTCCCAGCATGTCCAGGAACATATACACACATATATATATATATATATATATAGAGGACAAAAGTTGAGTAACCTCTATAGACCGCGGAGCGGCCCTTCGGGCCGCTCCGCGGTCAAAAATTTTTTGGTCATATTTGGCCCATGCTATAGCATAGGACAAATTTTGGACTTGTCCTCATACATTGGATCATTATTCAAGAAATATGTTGAAGACCTATTCATTTCTCTTGGTAGATACTTGCAAAAGGCTCAGTGAAAGCTAGTCCCAAAAGGAAATTGAGAAATATGGTGAATTGGAGGAACAGGAAGTTTTTTAGTGCCAAAATTTCACCATTGCCAAAGTGCCCTATGTTATAACATAGGGCCATTCTGTATCAGGGCTTTGAAAAGTGCCTGTAGTTCATTTGGCTCACCCCCTTTTGCAAGTTTTTACAGCGGTTTCTAGACCAAAATTTTGTGAAAAGTTCGAAAAAACTAGTCATTTTTGCGAATATGCATGTTCAGTATCCAAAAATGATGATTTTTCGAAAAAAATATAAAACTGAAATTTTGATCATTAAAGAGTTAATGAGCTATTTTTCAAAACAAGGGCGATTTCACTCAAAACTGAGGGCATAGTGAGTTCGGGGAGATTGTTAGCTTTCGATTGATGCCCATAAAGCTGGGATTTTTAGCAAAAAACGTAGCGAAATGGCCAATTTTGAAACTTAAACTCGGTGAAACACGAATTTTGGCGTTTTTTGACCTCTCTTCACGTTTGGAGCTGTTGTGAGCCCATTTCTTCATATATTTCGCCCAAAATTGGTGGAGTTACTTAAAAATGTATGGAGATTAAGAATCTGCAATAAAAAGGGGGGGTAAAAAAATTTAGGTCCGCCCGATTCTTGCTGCTCTCAAAAAACGCCTCTTAAAAGCACAAAGCACTACCTCTGCTTTCAGGTAGTAGGAGGGAGCGCTAGAAAGGAACCGTAGCCCCAGGTACTCTCCTGACTCCACCGAGAGCCGCTCCAGAAGGACCTTCAGGGCCTGAAAAACGGTTCATTTTCGTTTACCGATTTCGAACTGCAAAGGGAAAGTGAAGTAAAGCATTATTAAGAATTTGTAAGGCAAAAAAGCCTGAGGAGGGCTCTAGCGCCAACAGTCGGTGAAACTCTGTTCAGGAGCTGCTGAAGCGGCTACTTTTTGTTTCGCTTATCTAGTTTGCCATGAAAATTCCACAATTTCTTCATTATGTAAAAGAAAAAAAGGAGGTAAAAAACCCACTGTATACGAATTGGGCTGGCGCGAACGGAGCTTTAGCGAAGTGTCAGCGCCCAGCCCCTCTTTTCGACCCAGGTGTATGTTTTGAGGGTTATTGCTAGATCTTAAAATTGATAAGGATTTTGTGCTTCATAGAAAGGTCCAATCGTTCTAATTCTTTTTGCATTGGAAAGGGCACCATCGAATTGACCAAAACTCGCGAGAAATCGGCTAAAAAAGGCAGAACACAAGAGAAAATCACTCAAAACCATTTGTCCGAACTCCTCCTCCTCCTACTACTACTACTACTACTACTCCTCCGCATCTGCTCAATGGACCATAGTAGGTATTCAATTGGTCAACGGTAAAGGGTAGACTTGGGCATGCGAAGGGCTTAGATGTCCAATTAATTAAGACTTAATTAGAACAATTGATTCAAAGGCTCAGTGGTCGAGTGGTTTGGTCGATTGCCCCTAACCTAGTGAGGGCTTGGTTCGAATCCTCCCCAGTGCAAAGTTTTTTTGCCTTTCTATATTTTTTCGCCTCTGTATATATGTTTTTTAAAATTTTAATTTTTGTGTATTTAAAGTTGAGAAAATAACTGGTACCATCGGCAGGATAATTTTCTCCCAAATATCGATTGGCCTGAGTATGAGCAATGAAGATTTCTCAAAAATTGCCAATAAATTTGCATTCTATTTTTCATTTTCGAAACTTTTCTTTTTGGTATATTTTTTAAATAAGTTTATTTATCATTAATTTATTTGTCTAAGAAAATCCTTACTAAATATATAACCAACAATATAAAATTTGTACTCATACATTTTATTTTATTTTAAAAGTGGAAGAAATATCTGGTACCATCGGCAGGCCAAATGTGGGCCTCTTTTCTCCAAAATTTGCGATTGCCTTGAGTAAAAAGTCAAGGAAATACAATTTCTACTAGTGGAATCTGCTGCGTCATCTGCATTTTGTTTTTTGGCGCGCATGGAAAGAGACACTTAACTGTGCGCAAAAAACAAAATGCAACTGTCCAAGCAGCAGATTCCACTAGTATAAATTGTATTTCCTTGACTTTTACTCAAGGCAATCGCAAGTTTTGGAGAAAAGGAGGCCCATATTTGGCCTGCCGATGGTACCAGATATTAATAATATGGAAGATGAAGAG